>SCLH01000502.1:310167-329454 GCA_004367855.1 Oikopleura vanhoeffeni
AAAATATTTTAACCTGAACTAACTAATGCAAACCTTGGCTTTCTAGTCCTGAATTCCAATTTAAAATATCTTTTCCCGTTTTTTCTAAGCTCAACTTTTCACACCTTGATATGCGGCTGAAATCGTTGAAAAATAATCATTTTTGAGAATCAAAAAATATTTTCCAATGAATCTCAATTATCGTCACCCGCTTTTTGTGTTTCATTGCGATATCGATTAAGCGCCCACGAACACTAACCCAATCTCATCAGCGCGGGTTTTTGGTACTTCGAACTATTTAAATCATATATTATGATCCCGTGAGAAGTTTAAAATTTGGACGATACATGTTTTTCATACAATTAAAATTTCAAATTAGTTATCTGAAATCAGAAACAGGAAGGCTTGAAATTTGGACAAGCGAGGAATTGCGAAATTGTGAAATAAATCGCTTCCAACTCGATGACTTGATCGTGAAATTATTTTCGGATCGGTCTCCAAGTCATAGCGTGAATTTTGGCTACAAGTCAAGAGTTAAAATACCAATTCCACGAAAAATGCCGCTTCGGAGAAAATCAAATGAACAACAAGAGACTAACGAGCCAGGAGAGGTTGAACGGGCCATGATATTTCCAGATGCAAATACTCCGTCTAATTCTGCTGGTTATCAATTTTGCGAGTCCCAAAATATTTTCAAGACTTGCACTCTGCCCTACTTAGGACATTTACCGGACAGCAGAGGATTCTCATCTCCAACGTATAGTTTAGAGATGCAGGCAAGGTCATTTATTTTTATTTAATAATATTCGTATAACTCCCAGATTGATTCGAAAAAGTACGGATAAGAGTTTTTGCAATGAATAAAAATATTGCAAAAAAAATGATATCACATTTATGACCATCATAAGGAATTTCTTCTGCTTAATTTAGCAGATGGAGATTCTGGCAAACAAATAAATCGTCAGCTCAAACGAATTGTGAAGATGATTCCCTGTCTGAAAGACGTTTCTCAAGTGCCGAGCGTATCAATGATTAACCGAAACCGGTATGCCTTGCCAACTCTAAACCGTTTTCATGGCACAGATTTTGTTGCGAACAGCCAAACACTGGATATTGCCGTCGATGGCACCTCAAGTCACAGGAATATCCCTGTTACACAGGTGTCACTTGTCAACAACCACGGATCCCTTTTCGTGGTTGATTTATTTCAGGAACAGTTATTGATCAAAAATAACAATTAAAAAGGTTGTTATTGTCATTTTGAATAGAGAACTTCGATTCTATTGATTGGTTTTCGAAAATATTTGCGGCTCTTGAAACGACCCTCTTAAGGAGGTGGTCGCCACATCATAAGGTCTTTAATGGCCACTTGTCGCAAAAGTACATATTGTTAGACAAAATATTAATTGGCCATTGAAAATACTCTAAATGCGCCGACCACCCTCTTAAGGAAGTATCCAGCGGCAAAAAAGGTGTTTTTAAAAGCGATCAACAGTAATTTATATTAATTCAAAACAGTACCTTTATGAAATTTAATTACTGCATCAAAAATTCACGCAAAATTTTTTTTGATCAATTATAACTTTCTCAGCTTACCAAGCATACAGCTATCAACATAGCCGATGCAGTTGTGAAAGTTCTTCGCGAGCAACCTTGGTGGGACCAAGCAAAAAGCAAAATAATGGGAATAGCCTCTGACACAGCCGCGAACCAGATAGCAGCGAATCGTATAATAAAAGAACAGTTGGTTTCAGATGGTATTGATCTCAGAAGTTATAGATGCACTATGCATCTTATCAGGAACAGAATGATAAAACCTTTATTTATACAACCAGTATTATACAAATATATATTTGGTAATTGAATAAGCCTGAAGTTGATAACCACCCCCTTAAAAATTGTATCATTCTCGGCAAAGTAATTTAGAAAAAGCTACCCTCAAACGATTCTTAAAAGCTGGAGAATCAGCTGATTCCGCTGTTTTTCAAGATCCTTTTGCTGATATTGAAAACCAGCAACCAGCAATGACATGCTTAAATGCACTTAAGCTGTCATTTGGAGGCCGTGTTAATTCGGGGCACAGCCGGTCCGATATCAGGGCTACTCTCGATGCGTTTATGGTCTCTTATAATGGAATCACAGCAAAAATATTCGCAACTGACAGAGGTTATTTTAACACTCACTTTTATTCGTTGGTTACGCACTTTTCTAGCAAAATTTAAGAGTTTTTCTATTTCCTTCTCAATTTCCGACCACCCCCTTAAAAAAGATCATTTATTATCTTTTAAATTTTTTTTTAATTTTAAAGCAATCTTTATTTATTGCATCTGATTTGTTTTTAAGGTTCTCGTTTTGGAATAAATCCGTCTAATTACCGGTCAGCATTGCTTTATGGCGGAACTGTCCTGGAAGCCACTAAAAGCCACCCAGACAAAAAACACGCAAGAATAATAACCAATTGCTTAGAAGGCCCAGGACGAACTATTATTATGATGGAACTAGGTCAAAATTTTGCTATTTATTATGGCTTATTAGGAAGGGATCGATATCTTGAAATTTGATAAATAATGAATTATTTCGATTGGCTTGCGCTCACTCACATAAATATTTTGTTAAGGGCCTCGGTGCATTTTGACAGATTTGCACTTTTTAATTTTTCTAGTCTTGATGGGAAACTTTTTGCCACTTCAAAATTGTCGTATAAAACTTTTTCGAATACAAGTTGTCACTTATGAGCTTATGTTGTATTATCTGAATTTCTTCAGATTGATTATTTTAACTTTATAAATCGTCTCCGGAAACTACACTCAAAAAAACGCGCGTTTGCTACTTTAGGTGTCTAAATTACAGTGAAATTTATTTCCTTATTTTATAAATTAGGAACCCTAAAACACGGTCCTGTCAACTATTGAAAATTTCATTATTTTTAATTTTTACGATTTTCAAGTCAAAATCGAAAATTTAAGTTTTTGAAAAAGACGAAAAAAAAACGAAACTTTAGCACATCAAAAGAAATATTTTTTTCATGAGACTAATTTATAAAATTTGAAATGGTCGACAGTTTGGCTTACCAAATGAGCAAGTATCGGTGAAATAATTTTTTTTCAATTTTTGATTAAAGAGGCCTAAAGTATATCTCGCGCAAACGATATTTTCATTGAATGCTTATGGATAAGACTTGATTTCGAGTATAAGCAGAGCGAAAAAACAACATAGAATGTTTAAAATATTATTTGAAGTTGAGCATTCCTAAGTATTTTTTTGTAGGATTTCTAAAATTAGTTTTGACAAAACCAGAATGTGGAAAATTTTGAAAATATTCCATAAAGTTGTCGACAATCCTCAAAGGCGATGTCATTGATTTTTCAAATAGCATCATAAAAATATGTGGTACCTACGCGAAATGTTAAAGTAGCATATTGAAGAGTTAATTTTCGTTGATTTTGAACAAATAATGCAAAAAATATGTGAACACAAAATAAGTCTTATTTTTGATAATCGTTCGGACTTTTTTTTCAAAATTTCTAATAATTGTTCGAATTCGGAAAGTTTAATTTTAACTCCATTTTTGGGGGTTTTTCTTTTAAGCATAATTCGAAATTCTGGTTGTTACAAAAGTTGGCCTGGTTATTGAAACATCTTTTGTGGTTTTGAGAAGAATATATACCCAGTAATAAGTTTTCTCAAGAGCCCATTGCGTGGGTATCCGTATCTGTCAAATGGCCTTAAGCAATATGATTATTTTTATTAATTAGAAGTGATGATCTTAACAGAACCTTTCTGCGATCGTCGAAGTGAAGATTATATGGAGTATTATCAGAATGATTCGAATACTCTTACAACGATCCTTATTTATAGGACAATGTTTCATTTATACATTTGTGCTTCATTTGGGAATGGCGTATATCAAGGATTGTTAATGCACTTTCTATTCAGACAGTTTTTAAGATAACTATTTTTAGTGTCTGATTAAATGCATTATATTACGTTTATTTGCAGCCCCCTGAGTCTGTCCTTTTATTATGATTGCAATTTTTTTGTCATATTACACTTTGGTTTGTTATTTAATTTGGAATCTTAAATTCAGCAAAGAACCGATGGGTGAATAAAGGAACAGTGACGTCTCAGAATTTGATTGTATAACTCGACACGATAGACATCGCTGATATCGAACCTCGACTGCTCTGCAATCTTGGTCAATGCGTTGTACGCGGATCGAGGATCGAGCTTATGGGACATAATTTTGTTCGGAGTTTACGTGAATTCCTAAAAATTTATCTCATAGGATACCCCATGGATCTTGATATACATCCCAAATAGTCAGTTACGCCGCAATATGGGAGGCGGATCTGTATCTTGCTGTTTTAGATCCGGTGAGGTACGAATTAAGCCGGTTTGTCAACAAAGTAATACTTTTATTGCACGCTAATTGCACGAGTTTTAAGGCTCATCCATAACCTTTTTCAATTATTGGACTTGATTTATTTAAGAAGTACGTCTTTCTTTTGTTATTGCCTTTATGGAAGAACGAGCATTTGCGAAGGGTCTAATATGTGCGAGTGGGTTTAGAAGGTCTTGATTTGGACGGTAAAGTTTCGATCTGGAAGTACGCTTTGGTCCGAAAGATTGTGTTGGAAGCCGATAGACGTGCCCATAACGAGCGGTTCTAAGTATTTCCGGAACCAACTGATAGCCTGGTGAAATAAGTTTTGAAATACTTTTTATTGATTACGAGTTGCAAATTTTTCTGTTCCAATTGGACACTCGAAGAATAAAAGTTATTTTCGATGTGAAGTGAAAAAAGCTATCTTTTATTCAATTGGATATTAAAATAGATGATATTAATAGGATAGTTAAAACTTTTATTTCAGACAGATAACAAATTTGCATCGCAAATACTTGTTTCATTAATCATGTATATTAAATCAGACAATTATTTTTCCGTTTAGAAAAGACTCGGGTCGCGAAGATTATTAAAATTTTTTTTAAAAATGATTATCAGAGGATAAACCACATAAGCTGGTGACCAACTATTTTAAATATTTTCTATTGAGTTGTTGATGAAAATAATCGAAATTCTGGCAGGGATTCAACAACACAGCCTACAACTGAACTATCGACTGTTATACCTGATGAATTTAATTCTACGGGATCATCAAGTGATAATTTCACTGTGGCATTTAACATAACATTGGGAGTCGAGGTCGAATTGAGTATTGATCCAGATACCCTCAAAGACATCTTGAACTTCATGTTTGATAAATTCGGGGACAAGTTTGATCAAATTATTGGTCGTCGGATTGATTTGATTTTGGAAACAGCTAAATATTTTACACAGTTGTTTGGACCTTTGATCGGTGATATGTTGAAGAAGAATGCTCATAAACTGCCAAGCAAATTTCTGCGTGAAATAAGGAAAAACAAATTTGACGAAGTTTCAGATTTTTTGTCTCCAACGTCATTTTCTGATGAGGAATGCCCTCAACTTGAGTGCCCGCATATCGAAATCCAAAGAATTGAATGCCCAGCCATGAACTGTTCAGAATGTCCAACAAGATTGATCAAGGAAGTTCGTCCAAAAACTCCATGCCCAGTTATGCCGATTCCAAAATCGGAATGTACCGATTATACCGAATTGTATCCGCAAATTAATTTATGTGAACATCAAGAAGAATGTCAAATTAAACTCTATGACTGCCTCTGGAAACAATGGTTTAATCAAAGCCAATTTTGGAAAAGTTACTTCAAGCCAACCGATATTCCAACTTTCAATGTGAAAGACGGAACGTGCAATCTCCGCGAAAAGCTTTTAATCTGTTTATTGGAATTAAANTTTCTTCGAAATGACTCATTTTTTTGCACAAATTTCGAATGCTTTTTTGGGAAATTTAGCAATTTTTGTGAGAACGACCCTGGTATATGAAACAGCCATAATATGCAGTTTTATATGCTAAATAATGGAAGCCAGTGCTATAATGAAGTTTTCTAAAACTCATGTTCATAACCACTAAAGGCCGAAATATTTTTTTCTGTCCGGAATCGTCTGGGTCAATAAATCCTCAGCGGCCACTAATTTTTTATTCAACCACTTCGTAGTTTCTATGTAGTTTAACACTGCGTCACCATAGGACGATTTGAATTAGAAAAAAAAACGGTTTAAAGTTTTGAAAGTGAACCTTTTAGTCCCTCGGTTCCTCGACGGGATTTAACATAGCGGTATCACAAATAAATAAGCTACTCGACAGCGAAAACGGTTTCTCCAGGGTAGTTTTTAAATTGCAACTTTATCGGATGTACCGGCGGGTGTCAAAAATTAACGCGTAAAGTATAGCTTCTCCTGGTACCGAAGTGATATTTCAATGAATTTACATGTCCCAAAAGAATGCGCAATTATCGGTATTCTGAAAACGGTATTATGAAACTAGGGGGTTATAAATGACTACAAAGTGCCGCTAGAGGGGAATTTCTATGCATGGGAAATTACCAATTTACCGGTTTTCACCAGGATATAAATTCCCTATGCGCCACCTTGCGGTCACTTATGACACTTTCATAATACCGTTTCCAAGAAAACCGATAATTGCGATTCTTTTGGTACATGTAATCATTGTAATATCACTTTCCGGTGCCGAGGCTCCTTTACCCGGTTAAATTTTTGACAGGCCGGTATCATCAGATAACGTTGCAATTAAAAATAACCCTGGAGAAACCCTTCGTGCAGTTAGCTATGAACCTGCTGATTGTAACTCCTTGAGAACCCGAAGACTAAAAAGTCACTTTTCGCACCTTTAAACCGTTTTTTTTTGAAAAAAATCTCAAAACCAAAAAATTCTGGGTCTTAAAATGACCAGTAGAAAATTCTCTACAAGATAGCTTAAAAACATCTATACCCATTTTGAGTTTGAAAAACTTTTATTTCAAATAGTCTAGGCTAGGTAGGATGCAAGCGGGCAAATTTCTAACTTTTGAACTATACATAATATGTAGTACATATATATCACTGTTAAAAAAAAAAACTATTTGGAGCAAAATTCAGAGGTTAAAAATAATAATAAAAAAAAATCAGACTTTGAACCGGTAATAATAACGGTTTGATTTTAAAATACTGGCAGCGCCGAAGAACACAGAGGGCAAGGTCGCAGAGGAAATGTAGAGTCCGTCGTTGCATAAATGCTTCCTTGGAAATGGCACAAAAAAAATTAACACAAATTTTTCAATTTTTTGGGGGGAAATCTAGCAAATTTTTTTGTTGAAACGGTCCAACTAATGAATATTCCAAAAATGCAGTTTTATATCGATCATTATGCCTGGGTAATAAAAACTTATTCCCTATTCTTTTAATCAGGCAAATAAGTTTTTAAAGTGACCCAGGCATAATGATCGATATACTAAAAATAGAAGTTTAAGGGGTTAGATGTCGCTTTTTGGTACCTTTCCAATCACGCCTCAGAAAATCTAGGGGCAGTGTGAAAAATCTGCGCTATACTCGTTTGTAGATATATCCTTCGTCTAACGATTACAATATCTCAAGTCAACATTGTTATACTCACACCCACCAGGTGGTGAGTCTATTCTAGAACTAAACGGTTACTTAAAAATCTATCTTCTTTTAGACCCACATACAAAGGGTAAGATAGTATTCGGCTAATAACGTTTTTTCGGCATATTAATTGAATATTCGACTTTGCTAGAGTTGTATTCATTTTAGGGAACAAGAGTAGCGGAATCGCTCAGAAAATATCATCTTACGTATATGTGTATCAACAAAATATATTTTCAAATATTATAATTTTATTTCAAATCAGAAAAATACGTCAAATTAGCAAAATTGCATATGAATATTTAATTATGAAAATATGTTGCAAAAAAGAATGCCTGAAAATTTTTGTTTTGATGATCTTATCAGAAATGTTACGGTTTTATTGAACCGGAAAGCTCAATTCCATAAAAATTCTAGGAAATGACCAAAAACTTTCAATTTTTTTTGTGATAAGCCGAAATACGAATCTTACCATACAAAGCGCTCACACTTTACACAAAGTAGCGGATAAATGAGAACAAAAATGTGATGAGAACGGATTTTTTTCCAAATTTTGTCCTTTTTATTCTAGAATCTCACTTGAACGCCGTTTTTCTCGGTTTTTTCAACTTCAAACTCTATCTTCTTTTAGACGAACGTTAGAAGAAAGCCGTTTTTTCGACTAAGGTAGATAAATATAAATGCGGTTAATGTGATGAGAAGGAATTTTTGATTAATATTTCTAGAATTTAGGAAAATTGATAAGGGGGTAACCGACGGGTTTTACTGATTTTCAAACGTTAGCCTGAGCTACCGCAATTCGTAATTGAGTTCAAACTTCGGATTCTGGGAGATATTTGTTTGAAATTTTCAAAAAAATGGTGTCAAAAAAGTTTTTTGTATGACCGGACCGGCCGGTATATCCGGGGTCCAAAAAGTGATTTTTTTCCCATTTTTGGACCCATTCCATCTAGCTCCTGGATATCAAACAATTTTCTTTTTTTTTCAGTATAAACTTTCATTTGTGAGCCGCACAAAGCCTGATTTTCAAATTTCCAAAATAATGGGTTGTTTGCACATGTTGCTGACCCCATTTCATTTAGTCGAACAATATCAGATTTTTTTTGAAGAAAAGCACTTCTTTAAAAGTGTGCAAAGCGAGGAGGTACAACGATAGTTTTTCAATTTTTTTTTTCTCATTTGCTTTTTATAGGCACTCAAAAGTTATTTTACCCTCAAATTCGTGCAAAAATAGGATTTTGAAGAAAATTCCAAAAAACTTTTTTGAGTAAAAATCATAAATTAATCAGTAAAGTTGCACATAAAAATTAGTGTAAAAATAGTAAGTCGAATGTCTAGATCACGAGAAATAAGTTAATTACCTTAAGAAAAATCTTAGAAAAAAATTCCATTATTACTGCAATTCGGAATATATTTTTATCGAAATTCATCTTTTTTTTAGGTTTTTATAAGCAAACCGTTAAAAAAAATAAGAATGCAGCTTAAATCAACTTTCTATCACTTCTGATGCTCAAGAAACAGCCTCCGTCGGTTACCCAATTTCTGGATCTAAGAAAATATTTGGAAATTTTTTTTTTCAGAAATTTTAATTTTTCCGCCAGTGTTCCAAGATCGTAATTCAACAGTGGACAATGCAACAAAAATTAAGCAAAAAAGCTTATTACTTTCAAACCAGATACAAGTTGCGGAGTTAAGGATTGGGCGTCAAATAATTGGGCTCTTTGTAACACATTTTCCGAGTGAAGTTTTCTGACGAAGCCTGTGCTTGCAGAAATAATTTTTTTTTTTGAAATACTGTAGCTAACAACTCGTAAGTGAGGTTGCCAAGTAATCAAAGCATGCTAAATCGAGCCCTTAACCCTACGGCTCAAAATGGTCTTTTAAGACTAGGCGTCCACTAAAGCACTAAAAAGCCTCACTCCCTGACATTCACTCTCATCACGTTTCTTATGATATTGCAATTAGAATGTAGACTATTAAATTCTCATCACCCAATGCCGAAGCCTTTTTTTTCAAAATTGGTCGACCTCTAGATGGCCTCAGAAAAGCTTATTTGTGAAAGGCCGCTTCGGCAACACGCCGTACTCCTCCTTAAATATATATGGATAAAATGAATTACACTTTTGTCACATCAATAAAATCACCACGCAAAGGCTGAATTAAGGTTCATATGCCTGAAGCTGTTATGTCTTTTCTTTCGAATTTTATTTATTCTTCAGCAAAGCTCAGGACGACTTGTGAAGTCTCAGTTTTTTTTGAAATCTGAACTTATTTGAATATTAAAAAAAAAATTTAAAATTGTCGAAATATTAAACGTTTTTGGGCACGTATTTTCGAGGTTTAGTTCTACATTCGCAATTTTGAAAAGGTTGAACTAAATAAATTCTAGATTCGAAATTTGTAACCTTTCACTTCAAATTCTCAACAAAAATCTTCAAAAATCTCAACTTACTTTTTTTGAAAAAACTCAAAATCCAAGAAAAACCTATGCTTTAAAAAAAACTCAGTGAAAATTTCTCTACAGAAATGGGCTATCAAAAAAGTTATCTCTTGAGAAATCTCCACTAAAATTATATCGCGCACCCCATCCTTAACGGAAAATATAACTTGAAAATATAGAGAACATATTGGAATTTTGACATCGAAATTTTTTTTTTATTTTTTGGGAACAAACGCAGCCCAGAAAAATGACATGGCAACTAAATTAAGCTTCCTATCACTCTGAGCTCGAGATACAGCCTCCGTCGGTTACCCCCCTTAACGTCGAAACTCGGAAATGAAAAGTTCGAAAAAACAGTTCGTCTGATTGGAACAAAAGTACTACAAATTGGAAGCTCGAAAACTCACTTACTCAGAAAAATCTGCTGTACAGCTAATCGAATTGTTGAAACCAATCAGCGTCAAAATTCGAAATTTAGGTTTAATACATTTTTCCTCAAAAATTATTGAATTTTCTAGAATTCGAATAAGACATTTTCCGATAATTTTACTTGTTATGCATCGTTAGAGGCGGGTCAATTACCAAAAAATGTTTATATCAAGTGTGATATACCGGTTTATGCGGCTTAAAGCAAAAAATATTCGAATTTTGAAAATTAGCTAGATTCTGTTCTGGAATTGTTTTGAAAAAAAATAAATTGCCACCATGAGTTCCCTTGGGTCAGATTTTAAGTCATAACGATATTAAAGTCATAAATTAATTTAATAAAGGCTAAAAAAAAAAAAAAAACCGACAACTCTACGCCCCGACAGCGCATCCATGACCAAGAGGTCATATTACAAACTATTTGAACCCCACCAGGAAATTTTCGCCGGAAAAATTCAAAGTCTTTCGAACTAAATCAAGTCGTATGTCTCCTAAATAAAGTTGTTTCCGGTTTACCGATAATTCTTTGTGCTTAAACCCGTTATTACCCGGTAACCGGTTAAATGGGTACTGAACAGACTTGAGAAAAAAAATTTAGTTTTCAAGGTACGCTAGCTCTGAATGAGGCTATCATATCACATTTCATCCTAGTCTATTCTTTTAATTTCATTAAATGCTACATATTAGGCATAACAAAAAAAAACAAAAAATTTGTATATTAATGTTGAAATATCGAGCACCGGGCACTCCGCTTAATTAGTATTTTGGTATCAAAATATCACGCACCACACCAATAGTATTGCAACATTAAATGGAAAATCAACCCGGATGATCAATTTGGCCGAAAAACTAACTGGTGGACACGGGGCTTGTAATGTGCCAGGAAAAAGGTGTTTTTCCGACGTTTTTGGTAAAAGAATTTTCTTTCGCGCTGATGGCTGTAAATTGAAAAAAAAGTGCGGAATCGACATTTTGAATATAAAAGTAACGAATTAGAAATTTGAATCCAACATAAAAATTTCTTGGGGTACACTTGCTTGAAACAATATTAGCAACTATACGTAAACTTTTGAACAACAGTCGAGTAGATTTTAAAAACACAATTAAAGTTTTTGATCAAAATTATTTTTTTGTTGATTCCTAGCAACCGCGTTCTGTTCGAAATCAGAGCATAGTACATGATCAGTTTTCAGCAAACGCGTACCCAAGGAATCTTTTTGGTGGTAAGTCAAACTTGTCATAATTCACATTTCATATTCAAAAATTGTCGATTTGCGCATTCTTTTTGTCGCATTTACAGCCAATTGCGGAACTTCTAAAAAAGAACGACCGCATTAATGTTACTCACCTGGGTTCTTGTAATAATAACAGAACATATATTTGTTAAAAAACGGATTATTCGGGAATCCGAGTCGGGATCGGGATATCCCGACTCGGGATCGGGATTGAAAAAAAATTATAAAGTCGGGACCAAGGCGGGATCGGGATTGAAAAAAAATTATGAGTCGGGGACCGGCGGGGATCCGGGATTGAAAACTCATGCCGTTTTAGAACACTGCCCCACCTGGCACGAGAGTGTTTTGTAGAACCACACACATAGGACTGGATTTAAATAAAATGATCCCTCATTCTTACAAAAGTGTCCGCCTAACGCTTTTTTTGTCAAAATGACCAAAATTTTCCGAAAATTTCGGACATTTTATTTCAACATTTTATTCAAAAAAAATTGTATTCAGAAATAGCAAAATTTTTATGTGAGTCGGATCCGTTGCAACAAGAAACTAAAAATTGAGCTTAGATTCATGCCCAAAACTAAGTATGTACTGAAAATGAGGGTTTTTGAAAACTCACTTTCTGACCACTAGATTGCCCGACAAACAAAATTTTGCTCGGGATTCTTTTCAGGTGCGATTAACCCCCGATAGCAATAAATGTTCAACAGTTTTTTGTTCCAGTACCCTTGTCTATACTGCATTTAAAGAAAAATTGCCATCCAAATAATTGCCAATTTCCGGTCTGATGAGAAATTCTATAGAACTCACCTAAATTCTTGAAATTAAAAAATAAAGGGGAACTATCTGGGGTCTGTTCCGATATTCCGCTCGACAAAATGACACTTCCCAGAAAAATATTTTGGTCTCTGTGTTCTGAAACACGCTCGCGCAGGTGGGGGTTAAGTGCTAAGAATTAGGGTTTAAAAAACTCATTTTCTGACCACTAGATGGCCGAAAATATTTTTTTCTGTAGTTTTACCGCTGCGCACCGTATAGCCTATATAGGCTATAATTTCCCCGTAATCGACTTGGAAGTGGACGTTACCATTAAAAAACTACCTTTTAGCCGCTGAATTAATAGCAAATTAATTAACAATTTATTATAACTGATAATTTATAAATTTTAGGTTGTTGTTCCACCTCTACCTGGTAAAGCACTAAACCGATTGCTTCCGTTTCGTAATGATGATGGTATTTTCGACGCTGGATTTATCGAAGAACGTCGCCGTGGGTTAGAAATTTTCCTCAACAAAGTGGCCGGTCATCCATTAGCTCAAAATGAAAAATCTATACATCAATTTCTTCAAGAGCCTACTATTGATCGTAATTACACTCCTGGAAAAGTTAGAGCCACATAAAAATTATTCATCCGATTCGGGGTATGTATTTTGGAAGACATTTTAACGCACAATTCTCACTGTAAGATACAACAAGATAATAGTTCAAAAAATCCTTCTAGTGCAATAGGATGTCAAAAATCAATCACTAATTGAAGAAATAAATGTTGAACCTACGCGCTCAACGGGGCAAACTTTCGAGGAATTTTCAAAAAAATAAATGGATGATGTCTTGGGAATTTTTCAAAAATTTAAAAATTAAATTAATCATCCGGCTGAGAGCGTAGCCACTTTACTATTTTAATGCATTCTAATAAATTACAAAAGGACCAATTTTTGTGTCGATTTATGAGTAAAAGGAGAAATTATAACTTTACTTTTTTAGTTAAAAATAAGATATAGACTATATCATATAGTTCTTATAATTACTAAAAATATGTTTAAATTTTGTTATTTGAAACCAATGATCGTGTTCAGTCTGTGTCTTTACTGAAAAATTCAAAATACTGATTTCTTCACATTTTTGGGCAGCCAAAGCATTCATATTCTTATTGACCCCATAATTCATCTGAATCTCACACCTACGAAATGAAGCATGATATCGATATATAATATTATACGTAGGTGTGAGATTGTGATGAATTATGGGTTGACTTAAGTTTGATTTCGAAAATAATCGACTAAGACATTAGGGTTTTGGGGGAAAAGGTATTATATTTTCATACGGTACTGTTTGCATTTAACTTTTTCACATGGTCATTTTTTTCTCGTTTGGAGCTTACTTCGACCTATTTTTTGTGTGCTACTCCACTTATTTTGCCCATAAGGATTTGTGTACAAACAGCTTGCCATGAGCACCCCTTAACGATACCACTATTTAATTATTCATTTGGGTAATAAATTCCCTGGCTTTCTATCTTCGGGGTATGCATTTTTGGTCGACTTTTTAAAAATGTCTATATTTTGCTTAAAAAAGTGCGTAGGTGGAAATCATAAGTACAACTACATCGAGACTGATATGCGTGGTTTTCACTTGAGCTTTAGCTCAAAAAAACTATTATGTATTTTTGCATTGAAACCGGTTATTTTTTGATATATCGAAAATTATCCGAAAGAACACAATAGGAATAACTTTCGATATAAATCTATTCAAAATTTGTCTTTTCTCGATGTCAGATTTATTTCCGGTAATTTTTTATTTTGTTTGTCGAAAACCCGATTATATTTGGGTAATATGCGGTGAAAACCAAAATTCCAAAAAACGGCTCTGCAGTGTCATGTTGCTTTAAAAGTTGTATGAAGGCTTTTGACTTTCAAGGAACGCAACTTTCAAGTTAAAACTAACCGGTATTTTGGTACCGATTGCCGACGAAACAGACATCAGAACCCCCTTGGTGTCATATTACAAATTTGGCCCCAGAACGATTCTCCGAAAAATTCTAAGACCAATGGTACTGAAATCGACTACCAAATACTTACATATCCCTTTATCACTTTTTGGTTATAATGCGTAGCCACTACTCCTTTTAACGTGTGATTTTAACGTTGTGGCTACGCATTCTAACCAAAAAGTGATAAAGGGATATATATACTTACATGTATCTCGAGATACCGTCATTTTAGTATTTAACCGGTTATTTCCGGTATACCGTTTTTTCAAGATAGTGCTCCCCAGTAAAACCTAGTTATACCGGGGTTTCAAGTCGAGACCGGACCCCCGCCAAGTTTTGCCCCGGAACCTCCCTGCGTTCATCCAAAAATAATTTCTGATGTTTGTTTCGCCGGCAATCAGTACCACAATAACGGTTAGTCACTCGTTCCTTGAAAGTCAAAAGCCGTCTATGCTGACCCTAAATTTCAAAAGCCAATTCTGAGCTATCTCACCAAGATAAAATAACGAATTACCTTCTAAAAAACGAACACTACGCATTTTTCATACATTACTAATCTGGGGTTTTTTAGCGCGGTCACAGTTTTGTGTGGGTGGCGTGAGCATCTGATATCATCAAGGTTAACCTACGCAAATCTCGTTATAATACCCCAGATTACTATTGTAGTAAAATAAAGAGAAAAAAGTCGACCAAAAATGTACACTTCCTATCTTCTAACACCGAAAAATATTTTTTGTTCACACATCAGCTCGATAATTCCCACTTTACCAATCTTCTACCGTTTGAATGTTTGTGCAACCAGTGTTGGTCCAATACCCAACACAACTTTGATACACTTTGTTATACATTTATTTAAAACTTAAAATAAATGAACCACTGACCACTATATCAATTTATGAGCAAATATCCTTTTAACAACGAAACTCCATTTCAAAAACGTTTACTATCTCTAAAGCGCGACTTCGAATCCCACTGATGGTGCCTAAGTGATTGCTGGAGTGATTACAGACCAATCAAATTTAGCGGTCCCAATATCAACCACCCTTGCCTATAATCATACTCAAGACAATCGCTAAGACAACATTAGTGGGATTCGAACACGCGCTATAGAGATAGTAAACGATTTTGAGATGGAGTTCCGTTGGTAAAGGGATATATGCAATAAATAAGCTTGCAATAATTTCATTGGAATTTTCAACCACTGTAAAATTTAAAAGCCACGTTTTTTGCAGTAAATTAGCATGTCACGCAAAAAACAGTATGTAGCATAATTTCAAGTCAAGCAGGGATCAGCTAGTGTATGCTGCTAGTATAGTTAACGCCTTGGTTGTAAGTGGCGTCGATTCCGAAAGTGATTCGTTTAAAATGGCAAGATACTATATGATATAGTCTATATCCCTTTATTGCCCTCTCCCAAAGATTTGGTCCCTCATAGACACTGGGGGTGAGAAAACGACGCGTCATTTGAACATGAGTCATCCGATTAGGTTCTTAGATAGCTCAAACTGTGCACATATCTAGTGAATAATACAAAATAAAAATTGGTCCGAATCAGACCATTGTTTCTATTTTTTCTCAGACCTTTGTTTATATTTTTTCACAAAAACTAATAATTAAACAATTTCAGTAATCTTAGAAAAAAAATAAAAACATTGGTTCTATGAAGAACAGTTTTTTAATTTTTATATTAATTAGATAATTGTGCTCAGTTTGAGCTATCTAAGAACTTAATCGGATGACTAGTTTTCAAATGACGCGCCGTTTTCTCACCCCCGTGTTTTTGAGGGACCAAATCTTTGGGAGAGGGCAATAAAGGGATATACCCAGGAGACCTATCTTAAAAACCAAACCCCTCAGCACTAATTCTTTTAAAAGAACTTAAGTTAAGGGGTTAAACGTTCTCAAAAAACATTATTACGACCACGAATTTTTATATGGAGACACCTTGTGGTCACAATTTGAGTATTGAAAAACAGCTTTTTCGTCTTTGTTAGCCACTTTTAGGTACATTGTATATTTATCATTTATTTTTGTTTGTAAATATAAGGATGGCGTCAGAAAAACGTTAGCTTTTTATCACAAAGAAGTCAATTTTTTAAATTTTGATGAAAAAATTTTTGGTCATTTTGAAGAAATTTCGATGAAAAATGCGTAGGCGAAACCGCTTAAAATGAAATTGATATTCATGAGTCATGTTTTGCCTTAAATTTTTTTATCGTTACCTACCTCAAATTTTACGGGGTATCTTATCGGCAAGTTTTACGTTTGCGAAAGAATGCGATGCGACCTTTTGTGTACTTTTACCGCAATTTTAAATTTAAAAGGCCACTTTGGGCGGAAAAATTTTCCGATTTTTTTTTTTAAATTCTGTATTAGACACTTTTTTCATCTGCTAATATAATTTTTGGTTTTAAAGTCGATTTTACTTCTGGGTATGAGTCATACCGTATGACCCTAACTATATCCCTTTAACACATTAATGTTAATCTAGGATGTGCGGGTTTGAGGAGCCAATCCTAACACTCCTGGGGCCACTCCTCAACCCGCACATCCTAGATTAACATTAATGTTTTGAAAGAATATAACTACATACAGCATGTCAGGTTTTTGCTTCTGTTTTTTATTTCTGCTTAATTCGCTATCCGCCAATCAAAATGGTTTAATCTGGCCAAAACGCTTGCCAAATTATAACGATTTGATTGGCGGATAGTGTAGACAAAAATGAAAAACGGAAGCAATGTGACATGCTGTATGTACAGCAACTAAGACGGGGTTGCACTTTGGAGAACCACCGTATTACCATCCACTGTGGTACCGATTTCAGGAAAACGGCTGGTCAGATTTCAAACATTATTTTCGGCCTCATCCGGGAAGGCTTATGCACAACAATTTAGTTGGGTCTCGAACCACTGCTCGATACCGATTTCGAGTTTTTTAGTTATAAATGCTGAAATTATTCTAAAATGTCCTTTCATATGCAATGTTATATGACCCCATGACCTTTTGGGGTCATATTACAAAACTTGACCCAAAAAAATATTGCTCAGAAAATTTGAAGCCGAATGGTAAAAAATCATGCTCACATCATATCCAGTGACCGAGAAACCGACAATTTCAGAGTTTTATTCTTGTTTTTTCGAGATAACATATGTAAAAGCATTTTTTTAGTAAAACTAAATAATTAGGATAAGCTTTTGATTTATTACAATCATTATCAAATTACGGTTTTTTTGCGACTGAGAAATTGAAAGTTTTTTCGCAAAGTTGCAGTAAAACAATTTGAAATAGTAAGCCTCGAAATTGGGGAATTAAAGGCCTACTATTCGACTTGCTCATAAGGATCATTAACACGGGTTATACAGCTACAAATCAAATTTGAATTTGAGTTGTTTGTTTAAGGAGGTCGGTGCATTTTGACAAATTTGCACTTTTTCAATTTTTTCTCTTGATGGGAAACTTTTTGCCACTTCAAAATTTTCGGATAAAAACTTTTTTGAACGAAAGTTGGCACTTTTGAGCTTCCTTCGTATAATCCGATTTGTTCAAATCGATTATTTTTACTTTATAAATCGTCTTTGGAAAAACACTCAAAAAACGGGAGATTTAGGTTGAAGGCGTCAAAATTGAGGTAAAATAATTTTTTTTTATTAATTAGTAACCGGAAAAAACGGTCTCGACCACCGAATTCAATTTTGTTTATTTGGTTTCATACTATTTCTACGTCAAAATCGAAAATTTCCAGAAAATTCGAAAAAAACGAAATTTTGGCACATCGTAATAAATAGTTTTTTACATGATATGAATGAAATAAATTGAATTCAGTGGTCGAGACGGCTGAAGAATTTGGCAAGTTTGAGTGTAATATTTTTTTATTTTTGATTAACGAGGGACTCAACCTATTTCTCCCAACCCGTAGTTTCGTTTGAAAAATTATGATCTAGAGTATTAACAAGAGCGAAGAAAAAACACGAGGACATATTTGAATAAAGTTTATTTCGAACTCAAATTTTCTAAAAAAACAATAATTTGAAAATTTGATAATTATAAAAGTTGCCTGGATTATGAAACATTACTTTGATGGTATATTGAGAAGAATATATAAACCCAGTAAAAAGTTTTTCATCAAGCGCCCATATCCGGATCTGTCAAATAGCACCGAGGCCCGAAAAGTGACAATTTTGAAAATAAAAGTGATAATTAGAAAATTTAAATGTCACCAAAATATTCCTTGGGTATAATTTCCTGGAAACAATATAAGCAACTATGGTCTGATTTTCAACACACACAGTGCTAGACATCAAATCATAATTTTAATGAAAAACTTTAATTTTCTTCTAGAATCCGCTGTGGTCAAAAACAGACCATAGTTGCTTATATCGTTTCCAGGAAATCATACCCAAGGAATCTTTTGGTGACATTTAAATTTTCTAATTATCACTTTTATTTTCAAAATTGTCATTTTCGCGCACTTTTTTGTCGATTTACAGCCAATCAGGGCAAAATTCAAAAAATTACGACCGATTCGATGTTCATCACCCCTAGGGCTTGTTAAATTCCGAAAATGACGTTTTATGCATTTCCACAGAAAAATCCTTTTATCAAAACGTCGAAAAACACCCTTTTTTGGCACATTCAACCAGATTGCTGACTCTTGAGGCAAAAATCGAAAAAAAAATAATCGATTCACTAAAATTCAGATCCTTGTTCCTTTGAAAAAAGCTGAGAGACTCGTGTTTAACCGCGGTTAACCACATGGTTGGTGGGGGAAAATACTTAAGTACTTTTATACTTAAATACTTTTTCTAAAGAAAAAAAATCGAAAAACCGCAAAATTTTCGAAAAAATTTTTGTTGTCATTTGGGTTGTTTTATTCGTTCAAAACATAAACAATTGATTTGGT
>SCLH01000502.1:361886-374503 GCA_004367855.1 Oikopleura vanhoeffeni
GAAATTTTCATGTAATTTAGACACCTAAAGTACAAAAGGCGCGTTTTTAGAGTGTTTATTTTGAAGACGATTTATAAAGTAAAAATAATCGATCTGAAAAAAAACAGATTATACAAAGTGAGTTCAAAAGTGGCAACTTACGTTTGAAATACTTTTTATTCGAAAATTAAAAGGTAGCAAAAAGTTTCCCATGAAGAGTCTTCATTGAAGACAAAAAAATTGAAAAAGTGCAAATCTGCCAAAATGCACCGACCCCCTTAAGCTATCTAGGGATTCAATCGAATGAGTCGTTAGCAAAAGCTGAATTAAATAAAAAATTTTGGCTAAAAATCTAGTAAAAAAGGACCAGGAGCCCCCGTAATCGATGTAATATAACGGCAAAAAATGAGAAATTTCGTTCGCGGATTTCTGGTCATGTGACCGAGAAAGGAAGAAAAATTCAAATGCAACAATCGTTGGTAGCTATCTTGCCTGGTTCTTGTGAAATAAAATTTGCTGACTTAAAAATAATCGATATAATTACTTTTTTAAACATACCTGCTACTGCCCATTCGGGTGATAACTCGGGGAACCCCGAGAGTTTTTCTGGCCAATCTGCCTAACATTCTAAATCGAAAGAAATTACGGTTTTAAAAGTTATATTTTTTGTTCTTGAAAAAATGATTTTACGGTCAAATTTTGGGATTTTATTTCCGCAAAGAACCACTTTAGCTGGCTATTCTGCTTCACTAGAATTCCCCCTCTAAAATCCCGAAAATTTGACCGCAATAAGGATTTTTTTTCAAAATTCGAAAAAAATCATGGTACTTAAAATGACCAGAAAAAAATTCTCGACAAGATGAGCCAATAACATCAATACCCATTTGATATATTCAAAAATCTAATACCCAAATCGTCTACTGTATCAATTTTCTAAATATCGAGAAGTTTCTAGAACTGTTTCTCGAAAAATCTAAAGCTTATCTCCTCTAAATCTTCGCTTCTCGAGTATTCTTTCTGATAATAATTCTTCCGAACCTTACAGCTTTATTTTTTATTATTGATGAAATCGATATTATAAAGAAAGGAAGCGCTCTGATTCGCCAACGCGCTTTTTAGTAAGACTTAAAAATGTGACGCATATTATGAACTATTAGATAATATTTACTCTTAGAATTAAATCCAAACTAAAATATATTTAAAAAATTAATGAAATTGTAATTTAGAGAATAAAAAGAAAAATTGTCGGAAAATGATGGGTTAGAGTTCACAAATAAATAATTAGGGACAATTTCATTTACAGAACTTCTGAAGTGAAAACTTCCTGAATCAGGTAGCAACACTAATTCCCTTGAGACGATTTGAAATAAGGAATTCCAAAAGTCAAAATTGGGTATCGAGTTGATTGGCCCATCTGGTGGAGAAAAAATTCTGGGACTTAAAATGACCAGAAAAAATTCTCTACAAGATTGGCCAATAAAATCGATACCCATTTTTGACTCTTGAAGACTTCAAGTTGAAGTACCTTATTTAAATCGTCTGGAGAGCATAGTCGGTGAACGATCGAATGTCACACCTTAACCCTCGCGAAGGTACACAGATGTGGGGCACAGCAGACAAAATTTAAAATGAAAAAAATTACATTGCGTATGAAAGGAAATTTCATGACGATTCCAAATATATTCGAAAATATTTTATTTACAGTATGTAAAAAAATTGTTCGAGACCAAAAGCTCCAATTTCCTCTGGATTGAAAGTAATTCTCCTGCCAATTATAGGTTTTGATCCAAAAAAATTTCCCTTGTTGGTCTCGAACAATTTTTTTACATACTGTATATTATACATGTATATACATGTAATATATATCGATCACGATATTATTATGAAATATAACTTATATCACCCCAATATCAACAAAAATAGTTTCTAATGATTTTCTATGTTTCAATTTCCGTGAGGATCATAAAATAGAACCTGGTACTACCAGGCTGGTAGACTGCCAGTGGCAGTGGCCGAAAACTGAGATGAAATTTTTTCGAAAAAAATGCATTTTCATCCTTGAAACTAACATTTTTCATGAAAGACCGTTGTTTTATATCAGTAATGTTTCAAGGATTTATTAAAATTGGTCGATTTTCGTTTTAGCATCTGTATATTTCACTCTGTCAATTTCACAAAATTTCGTTTTTGAAAAGTTTGCTTTATTTGGTAAATTTAATAATACCGTTAATTTTAATCCAATTAAGCCACATTTTTTACAACTTTTTACTCAGACGGCTAGACAGCCAAAATTTTAAGCAGAGTATAGGCAATTTTGGCTGTCTACCCGTCTGGGTAAAAAAGAGGAGAAATCGAAAAAACTCACGCTGTAGTTTCGTGAAAATGACACGCTGAAAAATAAAGATGCCAAAACGAAATCCACCAATTTTTTAAAATCCTGGAAATATTTAGCTATTTTTACATTTTGAAGAAACGATGTAACTTTATATCATTTCTTACTGTTGGCTCGGAAAGGTTTCGCGTCATAATCAACATATATTCAATGAAAGTCTGTCGGAGATGATGGTTCCATGATAGAGATCCATGAAGGTTCGAAAACGAGGAAATTTTAGATTTTTTTTTAAATTCCTAAAAATCCCCGAAATAAAAATTAAGCAGCGACTAAGTCGCTGCGCCTCCCCATAAGCGCTGTGAGATCCGAATGCACAACTAAAAATTTGGGTCTGTAGTATGTCTTCAAACATAATTATTTGTGAACTTTTGAAAGACAAATTTTGTGTCGTGTATAACTGGACATCGAGTTGGTCAGATGTGAATGGGCTTCCTCGTTGCCTTTATTCTTTTCTGGATGGATTATGTTTGATGATTTTTGGCCTTGTTTTCACAGTTAGGGGTCGGCACATTTGACAAATAAAATTTGGATCGGATCGGTAGACTTGCAAAAAAATTGTATCAGAATCGGATCGGTTTTTCGATCCGATATAATTGTGTCGATCCCTGTTCACAGTATTAATATGCTGTTCAAAACGAGAGACAGGCTATGCAGCAGTCATTGGTTCTCAGAAACCTACTCAACGAAGTCAAATGGTTTTAATTTTGGCGGCATTTTCAATTTTGTTTAGTGTTTTAAAAGTGGTCTTGACTTTAGTTACTGTTCATCATCAGTTTGTTCCGTGCATTTTTCTGATGGCATTTACCAAATCAAAAGCATTAGGAAAGAGTGAAAATATTAAAAAAAAATTTAGTGATCAACCACTCACATTCCTCCATTTTGCGAAAATCAGAATTGTCTGCAAATTTCCCTCAAAATCTTTTGGTAATTTATTTTTTTAAAAAGTTTGATTATAAAAAGTATTTTCATGATCATAATGAATCTTAATTTATGAAAATGCTCATTTTCCAGATGACATTATGGGATCAAGGTAAATATATATCGGTGATAATAATACCCATTTTTCTCTGATTAATTGATTCGGGAACTTTTTAACTTTTCCTTGAATAAGTTTTGCAAAATTTCGAATTCCACACAAAAATATACGGTTTCAAAAGAATGAGTCATTTTTGTTTTGGGTAATTTTCTATTATGTCATCCTATGTATTGAATTTAATTTTTTGAATAAATTTTTGTTAGAAAATAATCTAGAGGACTAGTTCCCAGAAATTTGAACTATTCAGAATCGGTAATTTTGGCCAATTTTCGATTTCAATTCTTAATGCTGATTCCGAATATATATTTTTTGTTATATTGATTTCATCTCCATAATTGGTAAATTTTGCTAAATTTCTCTCTAGCGCTTCGAATATGGTGCGCACTGAGATATTATTTTGGGTCACAATAACAAAAGTTTTTTCTATAAGGTATAAAACTAAACTAAATAGTGTGGTTTTTCGCCAAGCGGACACAAGTATAACTTATACTGTATAAGCGGACGAAACAGTGAAAACCTACGCATTTTTTTTCTAAAAATGCGATTTGTAGTGAGTCTAAGCGGACAAAACAGGATTTTTGAATTGGTCTAAGCTAAAAAATGGGGTAAGTCTTTTCGGACAAAACGGGATTTCACTTTAAAATTATCCGCTTGGCCAAAAACCACAGTAATAAATTTCCATTCTTCAATAGCTAGTTCTATGGTTTACATACGAAAGCAAAAGACAGTTACACTGATACCAATTTTATTATACGCAGCAAATCTGGGTTTCACTTTTGCTGCTCTTTTTGGATGGAATAATGTCACTGAATGGTTTTTCAAGGAGCAGTCCAACCCCGAATTTGGTCTTTGGGTTGTTCAGGCTTTGTTAGATTTGTCCATATTTTTAGTAAGTATGATACCCAGTCTAAATTCAAAAAGAAAAGTCTACTCCGAGGGTCGCCTTTACGAACCACTGGATACGACATCAAGTTATGGATCAATTTGTTTTACGAAAATTAGAATTGTTTATATACTTTTGATACTGATCGTACACGTTTTAAACAAGCTTAGGGAATATAGCCGGTTTCTTCGATTTTTTCACTGTAATTTACCCGAAATTATCGTTTTTTCTAAAAAAACATTCAAAAATTAACCAGCCATTTTACAGGAAATTTTTGTTGGGTTTTCAGACAAAAAATACAAATGTTCCTAATTGGTCGAAATAAATGTTGCTCATAATTAAATTTTTGTCCCGGAAATGGACTCGCAGGGTCAGCTTACATCATAAAAACTTTTGAAATGTTCAAATAATTGGAAAATGGGCATTTGGGGTGGAAGAAAATGGCGAAAAACGTCAGTTTTTGTCAAAATAAGTTGTTTTGGGGACAAAACTCAGACCGTCCGATCGATTTGTTATATAAATTGTGGCATGTAGCTTTAAAGATTATATAATGGTCTAAAATTTCAAAAATATCGTATGTACCAGTTCCGAGTCGGAACTTCCGACGTCAGCAATATTTTTGAGGATCATTGTGAATTGCAACGAGATCACTAAGCTACCGATCATGTGACTTGGGTCACTAAGCACAGTACAAAAATCTAAAACTAATTCCTCGATATTGATCCTAAATTCAGCATATTAAAATTTTGGCACAAGTTCAAGGCGATGTGGTCATTTACATGGCCAGCGTCTCTCTGGGGTCGATTTTCATTGGTTAGTTGTTTTATTCTAATGTTAGCTGGTCGTGTCTGCAACGTATTCATGCCGTACTATTCGAAACTCATTGTAGATCAGCTTTCTGAAAATTTAGGACATCCGGAGATATTTAAAGAAGTTACAAGATCCATTATAATTCTCGTTGTTTTCAAGGTAACTTAAAAATATTGAAATACTTCCTGAAAACTAAAAAAAATATCATATGGTCAAGGGGTCATCTCTATTCGAGCTCGAATTATGAAAATCATTTTTTTGGTAAACTATGGTAAACTATGGTTACTAATTCACTGTGCGACTCAGGCCGTGACTTAACATCGCCGCCTGAGGTCGCTGTTGTCTGATTGACTATTTAAAAGCTCTATCGCCTCTGGAAATAGTTCCCACATTTACATTTTGAAAAATATTTGCTACGCTCAGAGAAAATATAAGCACAAATCGCAAAAAAGCAGCTAACAGATTTGTTCTCGTAGCCTTTAGCTTCAGTTAAATATATTTGAAATTTTTTTATGAATGGTCCAGGAGTGGTTTTCACGAGCGCCCCTGAATCATTTTTTTTTCGTTCTAAGGCAACTTATTTTCTGGATAAAGCAGATTTTGTGCCTCTAGATTATTGAAAATCTTTGATGTGAATTGGGCTAGTTTATCTTGAGGGCGTGTCGTGATCGTGAGCCTTTGTTTAGATTACAATCCTGGTATAATCATTATTATCAGTCTAGACTACAATTGGCTCCAATAAAAGCTTGGACACGTGCCCTCTCGTGATCACGTGATACGAGCTCAAATAATTCTTTTAATGATGTTATCTTAGTTTACTTGGCGCCCTTGAGTCGCCATAAATTTCATTGCTCAAAACACGCCATTTTCTAAAAATGAAAATTTTCTTTAAAAGCAATCAATAAAATACGGGTAAACTTATTAAAAAAGGTCGCAAACTTTTTATTTCAACCCTTGGAGCAGGCTTGTAAAAGGGATGGCTTTTGCGTGGGTTTTCCATCCTTTTTTGCGTAGGTTTAAGCATAAGATAGGCAAAAAATGGGGATGGGGATAGAAAATACGGTCGGGGATGCATCCCTTTACAAGCCTGCCTTGGAGGCAAAGAGCCGTTTGAAAGGCTCAAGCCACTTTGAATCATCGTAAAATGGTAGAATTTTTTTTTTGCGGACATCTTTCAAATACATTATAAAAATCGGTGATTCAGATCAAGAAATATATTTTTCCATGAATATTTCGAACTTCAAACAAAAGTATTGAGTGGAACAGACCACTGCGCGGTTATTGTGATACAAATAAATTTCCTGGAGCTTCCCATGAGGTAGTATCACGTGGTTTAATTAAGCTTGTTTTCAAACTTTTTTTTCTAGAATTAAACATAAAATTTCTAGAATTTAAAATTTTTTCTTCTACTACCCTTCAAATTGACCATAAAGAAAAGATTGAAGGTTTATCTCATATGAGTTTTCTGTGAACAGCGCTCAAAGGCTCTGGTACGTTCGCGGAATTTTTTTCATTGCTTCCAAGGGTTAAGGGGGTACTGTTCATATTTTTTAAATTTTGATCAGACTGATTCGGCGAAAAAAATCACAATGGTGTTAGTCTCGCATTCTGCAGACGTCTAGTTCGGCCACCAGGAGTCTTCAAAGACCGAAAATGAGCCATTTTTGAGCGAAATTACCGGTTAAATAACTTTTTCAAAAGCTTGCGAAATTTTAGTGGTTTTCAAAAGATCGTATATTTCAGAATATGAATTTACTGTTGTCAAAGGCAATCTTAATCCTCGGTCCCTTCAAACTATTCACAATAATAATGTAAAAATTAAACTAGTTTTGAATTTAATTCATTAGATTTTGTCAAAAAATGCATTTCCGCGAATGAATATGCGTTCATAGAAGCTAAGAAACCTTCTGCTAGATTTCTGACAACAATTCTCCTTCAAAATGACTTGATGCCTTCTGATTCAATTTTATATAATAATCTAAATGCAGCTCTTGAATTTTCAGATCATCTTCCTTCAGAAAGCTTTTTGGATATCTTAGAATCTACGAATCTTTAAATTATTTTTCTCTCAAAAATATTTTGAGCCTTTATCTTCATAAAAATCTTTCGCGCCTTCATCTCTCAAAAAATCTTTCGCTTTATCTTGAATAAAGTTTTAATTATATCGAAAAAAATTTGCTTTTGCATTTGTAAATAAAGAAATCCTCAATTCAAGTTCTTAATAAGGAACCAAAAAGTACAATATAAGCCTATTGTGGTAGTCCAGGTAACATGTTCCCCATTTTCTCGGTTACCACACATCCGACTTTTAATCCGGCCGAGCCTTTATCAATACAAATGTAAAAAAAATAGGACTTTAAAGAAAAATTTTTTGCTCGCGGTTAACTCAATTTACCGGTTGGTCGAACATGCTATTCCTGAGATTTTAATAAGATTTTTATGAAGGAAAAAAAAGTTATGAGCCTTCGAAAAAGCCTTTCCAGCCTACAGAACCCCCTTAAGGATGTAGCGGTCGTAAATTACGACTCGTAATGTTTTTAGGCCTCAAAGTGCTCCAGAAAAAAATTTTTCGCCGAATTAGTCTGATCAAAATTTAAGTGTCTATCTGATTGGTCGAACTAATTCCTTGCATTTATAGCTTGTAATGGGTGCCAATGGCCTATTCAACCAATTAAAAACAATCTTATATGTTTCTGTGGAACAAGAAGCTGAAAGAACGATCCAAGTTACATTATTTTCTCATCTTCACAATCTTCCTTATGAATGGCACGTTAAAAGAAAAACTGGTGAAACATTACGAAATGTTGACCGCGGTTCAAGTGCGGTTATGAACTTGTTGAATTGGATTTGTTTCAATATTGGACCTACTATTTTAGATGTCGTAATTGCGGTAGTTTATTTTGCTTTTGCCTTCAACTGGAAATTTTCGGTATTGGTATTGATTTGTATGACAGGGGGGTTGCCCGAAACAAAAATATTAATTGTTTGACTGTTCGGAAATCTTGTGACGAAAGTGACTTTGCATCATATTTTTGCCAGCCAATCTAAGTTTGATAAATTTAAAACATGCAGAAAGATTAGCTGAGTCCTTGTTGGCTTGAAAAGTACAGGTTGATGTATTTTTGGTAAAACTCTTGCAAAGAAGAAAACTTGAAATATTTTTCGGAAATAATTTTTTATCAAAATTTATCTCGAAAAAAATTTTGCGATACGATAGGAAGATTTAATACCCAAAAAGTAATATTTCCGTTTTTCTATATTTTAAAATTGTTTTTTCTAATCGTCTTTTGTTCGAACCGTACAGAACTGGCGAGGCACCAGAGCCGTTTGAAAGGGTCGAATGTAAAATGTCTACTTTCTCATAATAATTTGTATAGTTAAATGTATACTTAAAAATATAGACATTTTACAAAGTAGACATTCTACAAAGGGGACATTCTACAAAGTAGACATTCAACAAAGTGGACATTCTACAAAGTAGACATTTTACAAAGTAGATATTTTAAATTGCGTCTTTTTTTGAGAGCTCACATGTGACTGCGGTTTACAGATAACACAAAAAATCTTCTCATTCATCAATTAACCTCTTTAGCTTTATAGTGAAATTTGTTTTCTAATCTTCCTTGAGTTTTCAGTGAACCGCGCTCAAAGTAGAGTCTAGAGTGACTTCGGTGCCTTCTCACGGCCAAAAATGGGCGGGCTTGCAAAATGTAAACCACGCCGAACCAAACAAAAAAGATGCCCACTTAGGATGGGCTTGAAGCATTTCCTATATCCCTTTATCACTTTTTGGTTAGAATGCGTAGCCACNTTTTTTTTTTCGAAAGTTAAAAACCGTTCTCCTTCTTTCATATCAATTCATCATAGGAATTTTAATGTTTCCTGTTCGCCCTAAAAAAAAGCACCGTGTAGCGTATTATAGAGAAAAATCGAAAAAAAAATTTTTAATTTTTTTACATAAATTTCCAAAATTTTGGTGCTCCCTCATTGGCTGAAAAAAAAGTTGCTCAAAAGTGATTTTTGACTCTGGAATGAATTTACAGGGTGAAAATACCTCCTGATTTTTTTATTTTTCGCGTCCCAAAAAAATGTTTTGACACTGTGAAACCGTCTTGAAAGTTAAGATTGTCCAAGGGCACTTATGAAGTACAACTAAAATTTTTTCATTATTTTATTATTTTCAGTTAACAAATAGAACAATTTTAATGAATTTGTATAAAGCTTTTTAGAATAACGGATTGTAACTAAACATCATTTCAGGATCGGCTAAATGGTGTCCCATTCCCATATGTTCCATCTGCATCTCTTTCATTTTGAGCATGCCATCAAGACCGTGTAAAAAGTTTCTCATGTTAGCTTGCCTTTTATGTTCCCTAAGATTATAACGGTTAGAACTGGCGAGTATTTTTTTAAAACTTTTACAATTACGAAATAATAAATCTCGGAAAAAAGTTCATACTGGGCGGCGCTATTTTTAACTAAACAAAAAAATTGCAAGCGAAAAATACCGCCCCTTAATTCTAGAAATCTTATTTTTTGATATAGAAAAATCGTATAACCGCAGGACCACCACCAATCGTTTGTTGACCGGCTCAGTATGACTCATACATAGGGATAATTCCTACATATTTTCGCGAAAATCGACTTGATTTAAGTAAATATTTGGATATCCATTTCGGGGTGCAAAATGTCTCCGAAAAATGTGGTGAAGGTCGTGTTTTCATTAAATATCGGTTTTTCGAGCTTCTTATCAACCTCCCAACCATTTTTAACTTCAAACTAATATTTTCTAAAAGGCATTGGAAATTTACATCTTTTGCTCAAAAAATATTTCCTTGGGCGAACACATGTCAAATTTTTTTCATCGAGGTAAATTTTTGTTTCAAAAATATTTTTTTTCTGGGCTTTTAATTAACCTTTCATTCCCACTCAGACTCGAAACTAATATTTTTTGAAATGTATCTAAAATTGTCATGTTTTGGGTGATAAGTCAAACCACGGGTCATCTCAGGTCAATTTTTTTCATCAAGGTAAAATTTTGATTTTTCTAACTTTTATGGTTTTTGGGCTTCTTATATATGTCTAGGGTGCGCACAGGGAAGCTCAATGGCCAAACTAAAAGTTTTCATGAGTGTTTTTTGACCTCAGGGGGGTTATCGTGACTAAATAAAATTATCCCGATGATAACAAAAAAAAATTGGGCCCCCAGTGGTCAGAAAACCGCTCTAGAAAACTCTATTTTCTGGCTTCAAACTCGACAAAAGGAGATAAATATTGTTTTTTGTCAATTAAAAACGGCAAGAGCGTGACCGTAACGAAATTTGGGTCTAGACAGAATAAATAATTTTTGAATAAGGTCGAAGAAAAAATTATGGTCATTTGATGGACAAATTTCACCATCGAAAATGCGTAAGCGGAAAAATGTTTTTTTTTGAAAAACATAATTCAGTTTCAGCCAGCGGCCATTTTTTATTTGCCTATCTTGAGTAGAATTTCACAGGGGCAGAATTTGTACTTCATGGAATTTCTTGCGCACGATGCGTCCCTGCTCAAATCATCCATTTTACCCGGTAAAAATTCGCCAAAATTTTTTTCTGTCTTTATATTTTATTCGCGCGGTAATTTGGTTCTAGATTTTTTTTGGCATTTATTTGTGAATGGCGTCAATGACGCCGCGTCATTTAAAATATAATTTTTTGCACGGCGCGTTGCCTATATCGAAGATCCTGCCTAGTGTAATTTTTATGTCAATAACAACATAAAAACATAGACGATTGACATAAAAATTACACTAGTATGCAGGTTCTTCGATATATGTCCCATCCTATTTTCACTGCAAACTAATATTTTCCGAAAGGTTTTCAAAAATGACATATTTTATGCGAGAAAGATTTTCTTGAGCGAACAATGTTCGCCAAACATATGTGAAATATTTTTATCAAGTCACAAAGAAAATTCTCGAAAATATCGGGTTTTCGGGATTCTATTCAACCTCTCATTTTGTTTTTGACGTATATTTTCTGATAGATATTAGAAAGTTACCCTTTTTGAAAAAGGTCAAATTTGTTTTTCGCAGATATTATTAAAATTCAAAATTTGAAATTGGCATAGCTCTAAAAATATATTATCAATCGCTACTAATTAACAAAGATTAGGTTTCAGTTAACGAGAGGAAGGTTTTCTATAAAAAAATCATCAATTTTTTTAACAATTTTAAAATCCTGGATTCTGATTAGTCGAATTTGAAAGATTTCAAATATTGACCGGGTCAACTTAAAAAATGCTGCAAGTTTGAATGCGATACGTTATATATTTCTAGAGTCACAATTTGTACGAATTATCCCTACTCGTACAGTAAGACATTCAATTTTGAGGAAACACTAAAGTCTGTTGAGCTTTCAATTTATTTATCAATATATCTCCTAAACAACCATAACACATTTTTATTAGACACTTACCTTAATTTCTCAAACTCAATTTTGGCACCTTTTGACTGTTTCGTTGAATTTCCACTTATACAGGTAAATTAATAAGTTTATAGACTTAAGGATGTGGGGCACGATAATTGAGATTTCTCAGAAAACTTTTTTGATAGCTCCATTTTGTAGAGAATTTTCCACTGAGTTTTTTAAAGCCTAGGATTTTTTCTGAATTTTGATTTTTTTCAAAAAAAAAGTAAGTTTGAGATTTTTGAAGATTTTTGAGAAATTTGAAGTGAAAGGTACCAATTTCGATCTAGAATTTATTTGTCACCTTTCAAAATTGCGAATGTAGACACTTAACTCGAAATACTGCCAAAAAACGTTAAATTTCAATTTTAAATTTTTTTTTAATTTCAAAAAAGTTCAGAATTTCAACAAAAACTAGAAATTCACAAGTCGTTCCTGAGACTTTGGAGAAAAAAATCGAAAAAAGGCTTCCATTTGAACCTTAATTCAGCCTTTGCGGTGAATTTGATGTACAAATTGAAAATTTTCCATATATATTTAAGGAGGAGTAGGCGTTTGCGCGAGGCTCCCAAATAAGCTGTTTTGACCACTAGAGGCAAAATTTTGAAAAAAGGCTTCCATTTGGTGATGAGAATTTATATCTACATTCTAAATTGCAAATATCAATAAAAAGTGATGAGAGATGAATGAGGAGTAGGCTTTTTAGTGCTTTTAGGGACGCCTACTAAAAACCATTTTCTGAGCGTAGGTTGAGGTATCAGATGCTCTGAATAGTACTGGCACCTTCCTTACGAGTTGTACTACGTATTTGGAAAAAAAATTAATTATTTCTGAAGCCAGGTTTCTCAGAAACTTCACTTGAAAATGTGTAAAAAAGAGCCCAATTATCGTGCCCCACATCCTTAAGGGGGTTCTAAATGGCAATTTTTGTAATTGCTGGGTATTTTTCACCACTTTTGAACGGTCTATAACTTGTGATAAAAATGATCAAATGGAAAAAAATATTGTTTTGTAAATACTGTTTATAATTTTTATATCTTAAATTATTTTCAAAGTAGTAACAAACTC
>SCLH01000502.1:400593-439142 GCA_004367855.1 Oikopleura vanhoeffeni
TTCTCACGTTGCCTATCCCCTTGAGAGGGTAGTGTTAAAATAAAAGTTGGCTGAAAATTTGATTAAATATTTATTGGTCTCACGAAAGTGATTGGTGGGGGTCTCGCGGTCATCCGATAAAACGTTATCCAGCTAGAGGTCGTTAACTTTAGTTAATTTTATCTATGAGGTCAAGCTAACGACCTCTAGATGGATAACCTTTCTTTGTTCATATACAATACCTATACATATACAAGGATCTGACAGTTTAAACTAGATTTCTGGTATTGGACCTTTTATATAGTTCGAAATATTTCAGTCTGAGAAATGTAGTCTTCCGTTCACAATATTTGAACTCTCAACGCTCATTGGTTAATATTGCTTACCAGAGAACTTTAAAGCAATATCGAAAATGATGCCTAAGCGGCCTTTTTCATCAGGCGTCATAAATTTGAGGCAGTGACCAATGAAAATATCAGGATTCTTGACAATCCTTCGATGTGATTGGAGAATGTCTCAAAGTTATGACGCCTGAAAAAAAAGACCGCCTAGACATCTTTTTCGATATAAACCAATGAGCGTCGAGAAATAAAAAAAAAACGTGACTAAACGATTTCACGGACTAAAATTTTTTTAACAGTCTCAACAATTTTTTCATGATCATCCAGGACTTTCAAAGGAATTTATATGGTAACTATTCATAACACAATTTATTACCCATGCGGTCTTATATTTCGAATCAGAAAAAATTATTACTTTCAATTGAAAATTAGGTTCAGCATTTTAACAAACTAATTTTTCACTTTCTTTGATTATAAGTAGGGTTCGGACCGGGGACCAAACTAAAAAATTTCGTGAGTTCTTTGACCTTTTACGGGTTATGATTACCAAATAAAATGATCTCAGTGTTTAAAAAAAATTACTTTTCAAATTCTACATTAAATTTTTTATTTTCTTTAAAGTTTAATTAAGTCGTTTGAAGGTATACAGTATACCGTATACTGGTCGCTGGAATTTAGTTTTTTCAATAAAACATTATCGGTACAGCCTGTGTATTTCGAACATCAATATAAGTTTGATAATATTTCGAAAATTTTTGAAATTTTTTTGTTTTTCTTTCGAAAATTAACACTAGAAAATAAAAATCGAAACAAAATTTTTTTTTTGCTCACGTTTCAGGCAATTTAAACAAATCTAGAATTTTTCGAAAAAATTTTTTGAAAATATTTTTTAATTTTTTTTGAAAAATTTTCGATTTTCAAATTGCCTAAACCGTCAGCAAAAAAAATTGTTTTCGATTTTTTTTCTGGTGTGAATTTTCGAAATACTAACATATTTATTCTAACATGTATAAAAAACAAAACAAAATTTGAAGTTTTTTTCGAGTAGCGAAGCCCAGGAAATGTGTCTGAATATATAATCTTAGACAGCTCTCTATCAGAACAAAATATATCACTTCTTTGGGTTGCTTTAAGGGGGTGGTCGTCGCATTTTAAGACAAAAATGGGGTTTTCAATGACCAATTGTAGCAAAATTACAAAAAATCGTCGACCAAACATTACTCTCTCTGATATATTTGAACAAAAATCTGTCATACTAAAAGTAATATCAAAAGGGACGGATGGCTCGTCCATATCAGAAAACGTGCTTACAAAAATAACGGAATTTATTATTTAAAATGTATCTCCTCCCGGAGTTTTTAGGGTACAACAATGATTATGACTCAAATTAACCGGACAGAAGGTGAGCAAAAAACCCGAGTTGAGTTTTTTGAAATTCTTGAATGTTGCTCTCAGTATCACCAAAAACTGTATTTTGACCCTTGTATTTAGGGTCTCAATCAAAATGTATATCCTCCCTGGATTTAAAAGTCACACATTCGAACCTAGATAATGTGCAAAAAACCGAGTTGAGTTTTTGTCTAAATTCTGACGTTTTTCTGTAATCGTGTTTTAAATTTCCAAAGTCAAGAAATTTCTACTTTTTCATCCGAATATTTCTGTAACTCACCAAAAAGTGCTTTCCTAGCCATGTATCAAAATAAAACGAGTACCAAAATCTTGTAATTTCCATATTTTCATAAAAAAGGCATAGAAATAAAATTGGGAAATTGTGTTTCTGAGCCTCATTTTGCGACGACCACCCCTTTAAGCGAATTTGCGGGTGCAAAAACCTCTATTTTACGATTTTTCAAGAAAATTATCATTTATTGAAAAAATATGAATTTCAAAAAAAATATTCCAACATGAAAATTAATCCTTAGTGGTCGATTTTGGCTGAAAATGGATTGGGTGGACACGCTGGGTACAGGGCCTCGAGGATATTATTGAGATTAGCCAGTTTGTTGAACTAAGCCTTTAGCTTGAATACGAAATTGAATACGAATACCAAAACTTTTTTTGTGTGTTAACACTCCTAAATTACATAAGCGAAACCAAGAGACGTAAACCAAACCGGAAAAACTTTTTCCTAGGTTTATTTCCAAATAAATATGAACTTTGATATCGAAATCATGCCTATGCGTCGAATTTTATCAGGCGTCATAGGTATCGCGCCAAAATTATGACGCCTGATTAAATTTCGACGCATAGCAAGATTTCGATATAACCTGTATAATTAGTAGACAAACTTCTTTAGGAAATTGTTTTTTATTATTCTTTTTTTTTTCTTGAAATGCTTTAAACCACCGTTTTTGAACATTTGTCGTCGGAAAATCTCAGTCTCCTAGCTTATACTTTGGAATCCGGACATTTGGCGAAAATCTCAACCTGAACAAATAGCAACTTCTGTAGGAAATTTTGGTTTGGAAAATTAAGTCGCACATCTTCAAAAATCAGATTTTTTAGCTCACGTGAAAAAACTTCTAAAAAATATGGGCTTCGAAAGTAAGCACAAAAGAATCCTGGGAAACGCTTATCAGAAATTGACTGACGTCAAGGTGAAATTTGATGGTTTAGTAGTTAAATTCAAACAAAGCTTATTCCAAATAATTTAAAAAAAAAATTGAAAATTTCGGTTATTTTTATTAATTGATTGGGAGTGCATTTTAAGCACCAAAATCAATTTGAAGCATTTAATTATGCCTGATTAAACCAGCGACCATTACCCCTTAAAAGTTCAAATTTTCCCAAGTCCGAACCTTACCCATAAGTTTGGTCTGAAATAAACGTCAATTTCTATTCCTGGACATTTATGACCTTTACCGATCTCAAATGAATTTATATCGTAATTGTCAATATCATAACCCTTGGGTCTGTTTTTTTTCAAAATTTTGGATAATGCATTTTTAAATTTTAATGGGCTTTTCGAAATAATTGTTCTTTAACAAATCTGAAGGTAGAACATTTGATAAATTATTACATGACATAACTTGATCCTGACAAATGTTATTGCATCGCAAAACAATTTTATTATCTGCTTTAACGCCACAATTCGGTAAACATAAATTTTCTCATTAATTTAAAATGCAAATTAGGGTTACTACGCGATTAAAATTTTAATAAGTTTGCATTTGATTTCCGTTTTTATTGAATAATTTAAATAACGTCAATTTCTATTCCTGGACATTTATGACCTTTACCGATATCAAATTGAATTTATATTCGTAATTGTCAATATCATAAACCCTTGGTGCCAATTTGTCCAAAAATTTTGAATAACCATTACTTAACTGATGGTTTTTTCCTGAAAAATTTCTTTTAAAAAATCTGAAGGTAGTACAGTTGAGGTATTATTACATGAACACTTGATCTTGAAAAACATGTTTCAGTGCTATCGCAAAACATCTTATATCTTCTCTAACGCCATTAATTCGGTAAAAATACATTTTTCCATTTAATTTCAAAATGTAAATAGGGAATCGCGCGGGAATTAACAATTTTTACAATTTTGTATTTCAATTCCGGTTTATTGACTGATTTAAATAAAGGTCAATTTTATTCCTGGACATTATGACCACTACCATTAATCAAATGATATTTAATAATCGTAATTGTCAATATCATAAACCCGTGGGTTCTGATTGTTCTCAAATATTGGAATACTATGTTTAATTTCTGATGGTTTTTTCTGAAAAATTTCTTTTAAACAATCGGAAGGTATTTACAGTTGATAAATTATCAATAACACACTTGAATCTGACAAACTTTTTTTGTGCATTTTAAAACAATCTTATTATCTGCTCTAACGCCCAATTCCATAAATAAATAATTTTTTCTTAATTTTCTAATGTAAATTTGGAATCCATGGTAAATTTAACAATTTGACAAGCAGCAATTTGACTGATTAAGATCATAGTTTTGAAGATTTTCGATTTTATAATTCGGTTAACTTGCTTCTTCTGGTCTTTAATTTTGCTGCTCGCCGATAAAAATCGTGTCATCAGAATCAAGCATCTAAAATTAAGTGAGATAAAAAATATTTAAGAATAAGATAAATAAGCAACAAAGTAGAATAAATTATTTTATTAAAAAAAGGCGTGATTTTCTATAAAAAAAATTCATAAAAAACTGTAAGGTAGTTTATAAGTAGGTTCGCAGATCTCCGCACACAGACGAACCGTATGAGATACCGTACTTACCTGTGAAAAAGAGAATAAATAAATTATAAAAAAAAAAGAAGAAAAAATAAAAAACATATTTTTCAATTTTTTTTTTGCCAAAAAATGTATTATTTTTTTTTATTTCGGCGTGAAGGGTGATGTCTTAATACTAAAAGGCTCAGGCTCCAAAATTAAGCTGCAATTACAAATTCCCTAATTTCTCGACTCGTTCAGACCAGAAACAATTACTAAAAATAAACTTTATGTTTCGATGACGGAAAGTACAGGCGGCGTCAAATTTGAATGAGAAAATTTTGAAAATGTTCTTCTGATAAAATAATGTCCATTTTTAATTAAAGAAAATGGGAGAATATAATAAGGTTACGAGAATGTAATTCTAATGAATTTAAAATACTTGAAGAGAAATCGAGCACATAAAATAACAACAAAAAAAATTCTACTCGAAAATTTCGAAAAAAAACTTTTATTGAAAGCACTATAAAAAAAGGAAAAAATTTCCAAAAAATGAAACAAAATCCCAAGTTTTATTCAGAATGTGTTTGTGCTCCCACAGTCCCGTCCAAGGTTCAAACGGTTCTAATTTGATCAAATTTTTATCGTCGATACAACCAAAATCTTACCTCTGATCTGGGTCGATGAGGTCATAGATTCAATATACTTTAGAGTCGAAAAATTTAGTTCTCTCCTAACGCCAATTACCTGGTGCTTTTATCTATTACCGGTAAGGCTCCGATAACAAAAAAGATTCAGCGGTTAAAATTTGGTCGGCTACACAATTGCAATATAACCGTTTCTTGATAACTACCTACGGTTTGTTTTGCTGGATGGGAGGGAGGCATTAAAAAAATCACCTGCGCTTAATTGGACTAGTTCAATGAAATTTCCAACCTCGGTTTCGTGGAGAAATTACCCTTAAAAATTCTAAGAAGCCGTTAAGTAGCATTTTTTTTAAAGGAACATACGGCAACGATTCGGCATCAATGAACGCCAAACCATAATTATGTATCAACAAACCGGTTGTTGCACCGTTTAGCCGACTTAAATTTGTGATATGGAAACTTTTACTTTTTTCTCAAGTCAACCGGTTCACGACGTCAGATGTTTTAACACCGGAAAGTTAGGGGTTCGAATCTCAGGAGCCCATTTTTTTTGGCTACTATTGGAATTTTATGTTTTCTTGGTAATATTGGTCTCTATTGGTAAACGATTAACATAATTGGTCAGAAGAAAACATTTTTATTGATTTTATTTAAAATTTTTTTTTTGAAAGTTCCTGTTTTGCTCAGAAAAAACGTGGGACTTTTCAAAGGTCGATTACCGGGAACCAGTTTACTTGGGACAAAACAAAAAGTTTCCATATATCATACAATTTGGTTGGCTACACGGACAAAACGTTTGTTGATACTCATATCAACACATATTGATTCATTATGGTTTCCGTCGCTTATGTTTCTATAAAAAAATACCTAGGTTTAGGCACCATAAGGGCTGCTATTTATTGGAAAAAACAATACGGGCGGTCCTAATTTAGCTGCAACCCTGGGCAATTCTCAGCAGCCATTATCTGCGTCCTTAAAAGTCATAGGGGAATAACTTCAATTAAAAAGTGCGTCCTAAGGGGTTCCGTCCTCATCTAGATGCTACTCTAACTGTACATATTGACAATATGATATTTGTACATATTCTTTCAAATTGTCATCTGGTATATCAAGAATAATGGAAATGTTAAAATAACCTTCAAGTTTAATTTAATTACCTGATTATTTTGACTCATCACTCTCTATCGTATATTTTTGATTTCTGGAGGTTCATTCTTTTTCTTCAATACTAACAAATCTTGTTTAATTTTCTTATTTTCTAAAATTTGATTTTTTCTTTATTTTTTTTCGTTTTTCTCCAATAAGTTTGAGAAGGTATATTTTTTTTTCGTCAAAAAGCTCAGTTTTTAATATTTCTTTCTTCATCCAGTTTTTTCTATTTAATTCTAGATCAAGGTCTTTATATCTCCGCAAGCATAAACTTTTAATCCAGTTTTTCATAAAATTCGACATTATTCTGAATTACATCGCGATTTCAAATTCTGAAATTATTCAAATGAAAATTTAGATCACCAATATTTAAAGGTAATTTTAAAGCAACCACCGCCTTCACTCACGGGATTTATAAAAAGGCAATGGAAAAATTTTGATCGATCTGATTTGACATCCGATTCACGCATATAAACCGGAAAGTTATTTTTTGGGTAGTGTTTAATTTATTGCTCATGTACTTAGATTCAGATTAAATCCAAGGCTATTGGCTACAGCTGGGTTTTACAGTTTGGTAAAGAGCAGACTTATTGGTAGGATTAGTCCATGAAATCGATAATAAGAATGACTAAGAAAGGGGGACTTGATAACAATTTCCTACATCTTTAAGGGTTATTTGTGCACTTGGGTAATATTAGTAATGAATTTCATGACTATCCCCACGCGTAATATGTTCGAATCTCGGCGTTTCCCCAACTTTTTTTTGCTAAAATTAGCCGAAACTTTAATTTTTTAGGTTTGTTCATGCCCCGATATGCCGACTGCTAATACATTTACTGCTTGAACAATAATTTGATGAATGCGGTAAGAACAAAAACTATCCGATTGTACTTAAATTGTATACTGGAAGCTATATAAGATATCCTGAAAGCNTACCGATATCGAATGTATTTATATCGTAATTGTCAATATCATAAACCCTTGGATCTAATTTGTCCAAACAGTTTGCATAACCAATTTTAATTTCTGGTGGTCTTTTCTGAATAATTTTTTTTAGAAAATCAGAAGGTAGTACAGTTGATGTGTTATTACATGGCAATTTTGATCCTAACAAAATTTTCTGGCATCGCAAAACAATCTTATTATCTGCTCTGACGCCCAAAATTCCGTAAAAATACATTTTCTCATCTATTTCAAAATGAAAACTAGGGTTACCTACGCGATTAAAAATTTTAACAAGTTTGCATTTGATTTCCAGTTTCTTTTCCGGTTTATTAAATGATTTCAAATAAATGTCAATTTCTATTCCTGAACATTTATGACCTTTACCGATATCAAATGAATTTATATCGTAATTGTCAATATCTAAAACTCTTGGGTCTGATTTGTCCAAATAGTTTGCATAACTATGTTTATTTTTTGATGGTCTTTTCTGAATAATTTCTTTTAAAAAATCTGAAGGTAGTACAGTTGATATATTATTACATTGCAAACTTGATCCTGAGATAGTTTTATTGCATCGCAAAACAATTTTATTATCTTCTTTAACGCCCACATTTCGGTAAACATACATTTTTCCATTAATTTCAAAATGTAAATTTGGGAATCCGCGGGAATTAACAATTTTTACAAGTTTGCATTGTAGTTTATTGAAAATTTCTGGTTTCGAAACTTTTTTTAATTTTCTTGTTCCGGACATTTATGACCTTCACCGATATCAAATGAATTAAATCATAATTCTTCAAATCATACACCCTAGGGTCAGATTTGTCTAAAATTTTTGAATTTTTCGAAATTGTAGGCGAATTTTGAATAATTTCTTTTAAAAAAACTGAAGGCTTATAGTAGAGCGAGAGCAGTTATTAACTGTTTTAGTGCATCGCAAAACAATTATATAATTGCTCTTATTGTGTCAATTCCATAGACATAACTTTTTCATTAATTTCAAAATGGAACTTAGGGTAACGCGGCGATTTTCAATTTTTACAAGTTTGCAGTTAAATTTTGACTGAGCCAGATCACATGTTTGAAGATTTTCGATTTTTATTAATTTCGGTAGTTTGCTCTTCTTGCTCTTTAATTTGCTGCTCGCCGATATAAAAATCGCTGTCATCAGAATCAAGCATCTAAAATTCTTAGTGAGATAAAAAAATATTTAGAATAAGATAAATAAGAAACAATAGAAGAATTATTAAATCGAAAAAAAGTCGTGATTTCTTAAAAAAAAATGATAAAAAACTGTAAGGTAGTTTTTTAACTCGTAGACTTTAGAAGTGAGTCTTTACCCAGACTTGATTTCTGCCATCTAGCTTCCATTCTTAAAATTGAGCCATATAAGCAAAAGTTCATTATTAACATATATTTTTGATTATCTTTAAATACCATTCAGCCAATTTGCTATACAATTAAAAAAAACAATTTGGTTTAAAACGCATAAAAATGCATTTAATGGGGATAAGAAAATAAAAAGTTGCGAAAATTACCTCCAGTTACACACGAAAGTGCAATAATAATAAGAATTTAACGTTTATATATATTTTAAACTACGTCATATTAAACTTCAAATGATTCGCTATCTCTATAGACATATGTTTAAACATAATTATATTTTCTTTTACAAAATTCTTAAGCAAATGACTCTTAAATTGTTGTGGAATATTTTATTTCTCGTTCAGGGTCAATTTCAAGTTCATCGTATAAACTTGAACGTACCACCAAAATAATCGAAAGGGTCGACTGTCTCATGAAAATATGTGCAACTATGGGTCAATTATGTACTTTAGGGTCACTAGAGAGTAAAAATCCCCCTGTGAAATCTGACCATTTACATAATTGACCCATAGTTGCTTATCTTTCCTCAAAAAGTCGACCCTTCCGAATCTTTTGAGGGTACTTACAAGTTTCTAAGATGAACTTTGAAATTGACGGTAATTTGATATACGATACACTGTATACGGAAATTTAAAAAAGTACTCAAATTACGTCAAAAACATTTCTTGCTGAACTTCAAACGTTCTTAAGACTTTTTTCTCACTACACCAAAGTCCGAATAAAATCATGTGACGAAATAATCGAAAAAAAAGGTTTGGAATATGTCATATATTAATTCTTATTTCTAAAAAAATAAGATCACGTGACCTTTTTGGAAAAATATCATAATGCTCAAAACTCTTAAATTAGATTTTTATCAGCCCACAAATTTTTCGGCGTAATTTGAGTACTATTTGTTTACTTGAACCAAAACCTTGTTTCTTAATTTGAAGGTCACGTGATCGTTTTTGAACTTTGGTGTAATTGAAAAAAATCTTAAAAACTTTTAAAGATGCTCCTCATTTTTTTCAAAAAATGTTTTAAGCAATTTTTGTAAAAAAANAAATTACGTAAAAAACATTTATTGATGAACTTCAAACGTTTTTAAGACTTTTTCTGATTACACCAAAGTCCGAATAAAATCACGTGACGAAATAATCCAAAAATAAGGTTTGAAATGTGTCATAAATAAATCCTTATTTCTTGAAAAATAAGATCACGTGACCTTTTTGGAGATTATCATTGTGTTCAAAACTCTTCAATTAAGTGTTTTATTAGCCCACAAATTTTTTCGGCGTAATTTGACTACTATTTGTGTACTTGAACCAAAATCTTGTTTCTTAATTTGAAGGTCACGTGATCGTTTTTGAACTTTGGTGTTATGGTGAAAAAGTCTTAAAAACTCCTAAAGAACATCTTCGCTTATTTCAAAAACTGATTTGAGCATTTTTTGAAAAAAAAACAGTACTATTTTGACCGACTTTATTTCATAAATATACGGTCACGTGATCATTTTTTGGCTTTGATGTAATAGAAAAAAGGTCTTAGAATTTTTTTTTGATTACGATGAAAGGATTTATTTGATGATTAGAAATTATTTTTGCAGAAAATAAGTACTGTAATACAGTACAAAATTTCAAAATAAAAACGCACAAACGTCATTTTGTCTTAAAATTAATCGATAACTTTATAACTGATCTTGTCATTAATGTTTAAGCGTCGTAAAGTGCGATTAAATGGTGAATGATCACTACTTGCCGGAAATCGAGTCTACGAGTTAACGTCATAAAATTTCTCGTGGTCGACTTACTCCTAAAATATTTCATTTTTCAAATTTATACATCGGAAATTTTCTTAATTTTCTTAAAACTGGAGACCAGACTAATTTAGGCAAAAAAATGAGAATAAAAATTTTTTGTTTTTTTTTGATTACAAGTTCGGCCAGGCGACGAGTCCAAAGTCGGGAAATGAGCCATTAATAGCGAAATTAGACACCATTATTATGTGATCATTCTCGGTAACCACACATCCGACTTTCATTTTGTCCTTTTTAAACGATGATATTATGTGGGACTCGGTTGTGGCCAAGTCGATTTCAAAACAAATGTAAATTAAGAGGGTAATGGTCGCAATGTTTCTAGGCCTTAAAGTGCCTTATAAACATTACAACCGCTACTCCTTAATTCACATTTGTATCGAAATCGACTCGGCCAGAGCCGAGTCCCACATAATATCATCGTATAAGAAGATCGAAATTTAAAGTCGGATGTGTGGTTACCGAGAATGGTTACATAAAAATGGTGTCTGATTTCGCTAAAACTGGCTCATTTTCAAACTTTGGACTCGTCGCCTGGCCGAACTTGTTATCAAAAAGAAAAAAAAATTTCCATTCTCATTTTTTTGCCTTAATTAGTTTGGTCTTCAGTTTTTAGAAAATTCTGTGAACCGATCAGTACCCCTTAATCAAACTGAACATTTTTTGAATAACCGCGCCTTTAAAATTGTTATTTAAAATATCACATGAAGTCCAATATATAAATCAATAACCAAGTTTTTAAGACGCCTTATCTTAAAAATTTAGCAAGATGTCAAAAAATTCTTTAGAATTTTGAATTAACTCGTGAATTTAGCTGTTAAACTTTGATGTTATTCAGTTTACCGAGCAACATACGAATAACGGCACAATATTATTTATTAAAAGATTTCACGACTTTTCTCCTAGTTTTATGAGTCAGTTTATTGTGCTACAAATGCAGACTTCTTCGGTTTTCTTAAAATTTACAAATTTAGAAAACTAAAAATTAATTGTGAACTGAAGTGATATTTGGAACTGCAAAAAAATGTCAGTGCTCATTTAAAAGAAAACACGAATATTCTGAAACAATCATCCGATTGCTGAAATTATGTAGCATGAGGATAATCAAATTTTATCTCTGAAAATGTTGTATCTGATTTATGAAATTACTGATTGAATGTTGAATTTTTAATATTCTGAGATTACAAGAGTTCACATAGTTGAGTAGGTAATTAATCGTCAGCAGTTTATGTGATAAAAACAGGCTTATATCGGCAACGGTTAATCCATAATAAATTTGATTGATGAAAAAAATTTATACCATAAATCATATATGGTTTAAATTTTTTCCAAATTTTCTAATTTTTTTTTTAATTTTTTCTAAATTTATGATAAATTATATAAATTATTTGATGAAATATTTCGTCAATCACGTATTTTCCCATCAGTAGAATTTATCTACTTTTAATTTATATGTATAAGAACCATCAATCGATTTTTTTCACAATTTTTCAAAACTGATTATATTGTACTCGCACCCTTTGTTTTTTTTTAAATTTCTAAAGTTGGAATTTTTTCAAAATTTGTTTATGGATCAAATAAGCACATAAAGTTTATGTCATAAACGAATAAAAATGATTCAGAAATTCTTGTTAGGTCTTCATTTGTACGAAAGCCAAACGAACTCCTATCCAATCTTAAGGGTATGGTGGTTCCTAATTTGACATATTCTCGATAAAATATTAGCCGAACAGGGCCTTGAGGATATAATTCAGATCACCCAGTTTGTAGAACTAGCCTTCAACTTGCGAAAAAAANACGCGTGTCAAAATACTTTCGCATGCATACAATGCAAGACACATAAGCGAGACCTAAGTCAAAACAAAAAATCTAGCTCCTTTCAGGTTTAATTTTCATATAAGTGCTGTATTTTTTCTAGAATATGCGATAGACCACCGTTTTCTGGACATTGTTCATCGAAAAATTTCAAAATTCACTCAAATTTTTGCAAACGGTAGCTCGAAACAAATAAGAACTTCTGAGGTAGCATTTTTTCAATTTCCACCCCAAACGTCAAGCCAAAATTTTAAAGTTTTATGTTTCAAATTAAAACAAACGTCATTTTTCAAATTAAGTTTGAAAATAAAATCAGAAAAAATCAAAAAAATTCAATAATTTCAGAAAAAAATTTGGTTCTTCTTTGGGTTGTTATGGGCTTTTAAAAGATCAGCGATTGATTTGGTGCACCCCCACCTGCCGGAGAGTGTTTCGGAAGACACACACACACACACATGTAGTTAGGAAGCGGACCGGTAAAACTAACGAGAGAACTACAGTAGTTTATACAAATTCTTTGACCTCACGGGGTTGTTAACCCAGAAAAAAACGATTCCGGGCACAAAAAAAAAAAGGTTTTTGGCCATCTAGTGGTCAGAAACTGACTTTTTGAAACGCCCATTTAGAGCACTAACTTCGATTTTGAGCATAAAAACTCCATTAACTTGATTTTTCAGAATAAGGGCCGTTGTCACAATAAAATTTGCTACCTTGTAGATCTTTATCTTGTTCCAGTACTGTTTTAACTGCATAAAACAGAAATTTCATCCACATAATGCATTTCCGGTCTAATGATAAATTTCAAGAACTCACCAAAATTCATAAAATTAAAAATAAGGGGAACTATCGGGGGTCTGTTCTGATATTCCGCCGGCCAAAATGAAACTTCCTTAACCCACATACTCAGCGCTGGCCATATCTGGCCAAAGTGACTTGCGATCTCTATTTTTAATAAGTTAACTTTTTCCGAAAACATTTTTATTCAAAATGATCGGTGTTTTTGAAATTTTCTATATTTTGGCTTATTTATCTTTTCTCTATCTTTTGTAGTTCTTGAGATAAAGCAATGTTGTCGACCCGGAATCGGGGCCCTGAAAAAATTCAAATGAGATTTGAACTTGAAAAAATAAAAAGGGATGGATTTTATGAACTTTACCACCGTGATTTTAAGATTTATTTTATGTGTCAAACAATGAAAATAAAATATTCATAAAATCAAAATTTTTTTCTTTCTTTTTGATTTACACACATCCAATTTTTTTCGATTTTCCCTCGAAAAAGGTAAGTTCTTGCAAAAATATATATGATTATAGGTTATTTTTGTGCAAAACAACTCATGTGACCCTCAACAAATATATGAAAAAATTGATACTGTTTATTTTTGAACACCTGGTAAAATCGGACACATACGATGCTGCGCTAACTAAATTTCTTTGTTACTTTTTTTTGCACAAACTTGATAAAAGCACTTATGACGTTGTTACGAGAAGCCAAAAAATATCGCTGCTCCTACATTTTCTGCAGTTATTATGTCATAAAAATGCACTTAATCAATTGTTTATGTTTTGAACGCATAAAACAACCCAAATGACAACAAAAATTTTTTCGAAAATTTTGCGTTTTTTCGATTTTTTTCTAAGTATTTTTCTCAAAATTATGTTCAAAATAACGTTTGTGTCAATTCGACCACTAAAACTTCAAAATATCGGGTTGACGTGAACCAATTTTCTCTCTTCAGTGTCTTCCCAGCTTTCTTTTGAGCCTACTTTTGAAAAAAATCGAAGCACATTGTTTTTCGGAAATTTTTTCATGTGACCTTGAAAAATTCATATTTTGAGTTTGGGGTCGAAATTGCAAGAAAACGTCACTGTAAAGTTTCTATTTGTTCTGAACTAGCTTTGGCAAAATTTTGAGCTAATTTGCAAATTTAACCTGGGAGGAGTAGGAGTTTTTGAGGCGTAATGTCCAAAAAATGGTGGTTTTTTGCATGGTTTAAAAAAAATATAGCACTTATCGACAAAAACGCCACTGTCAAGTTTTGTATACTAATTATACAGATGATCTTAAAATTTAGGTTTATTTCAAAATATAACCTTAGAGGAGTAGGAATTTCGGTTTTGGCTAAGGTCTCCTTGTTTCGCTAATGTGTCTGGGAGTGTATTCATGCAAAAAAATTTTGGAAAATTTTTTTCGCAAGTTGAAGGCTAGTTCTACAAACTGGCTGATCTGAATTATATCCTCGAGGCCCTGTTCGGCCAATATTTTCATCGAGAATATGTCAAATTAGGAGCAGGGATACCCTTAAAATACCCAGGTGGGGGATCAGTCCGTAAAAAGAATTTTGATGCAATTTTAACCGAGGGCTGCAAACATTTTTGAAAATTTTCGTACAAAAAAATAATATTTTTTTGAAAATGCCCCCCTCTTTTTTAAAGAGCCGCCTTGTAGTTTAAATTTTTTGAAGAAAATCAAGAAGTGACATGCCATGACACTTCTAAAGTGTCTCAATTTTCAAAAACACTGTGCAAAATACATTTTTGATTATTTTCAAATTTTTAGCCAGAGAAGAGTTAACAACCTCCTAAATCAGAATCTTCTAATCGTTATCGATATAAAAATTGTCATTTTGAACTTTGCTATGAGTCATTGCAAGTCCTTATATCAATCACGAAACTTCATGGTCGTTATTTACTAAAATTCCTTTTTTAAGTTTCACCTACGTTTCTTTCGGGTCCACGAAAGAGATCGTTTTAAGATTTGGGACCTTCATGGCTGTTAGTTTCTAAATTTTACGTTTGGAAACTTCCTGCGTGATAATTACTTATTTTCTCGTTTCGAAACTTCATGGCACTTATTTACTAAGTTTACACATTTTCAATAAAATTAAAGGTAGCTCTGTCTAGGTGTCGCCCCAGAGTCAAAGTAAGAAAGCAAAAGAGAAACGCAAAACAGACGCTGATTTCTTAATTTTTTATCCTTTCTCTCGAGGCTTTNAAAATAGATCCGTAACTTCGGGATAAGGATTGGCTCTGAGGACTGGGCCATTCGGGTTGCGCATTTGAAGCGAGAGACGGAGCGGACCGGACTGGATTGCGCGTAAGTGTCATTTGGACCTGTGTTCGTTCTTTCTTGTGGATGGGTGCAGCTGTGTGAGCTTGTGTTGCGCGTGTTTCGGCGCGTGTGTATCGCTTGTTTACCGCGAGTGGCGATGAACAGTTAACTCAGAACTGGTACGGACCAGGGGAATCCGACTGTTTAATTAAAACAAAGCATTGCGATGGCGACAATTTCGTGATAACGCAATGTGATTTCTGCCAAGTGCTCTGAATGTCAAAGTGAAGAAATTCAATGAAGCGCGGGTAAACGGCGGGAGTAACTATGACTGTCTTAAGGTAGCCAAATGCCTCGTTTTCTAATTAGTGACGTGCATGAATGGATTTAGAAGATTTCCACTGTCCCTATCTACCATCTCGCGAAACAACAGCCAAGGAAACGGGCTTGGAAGAATCAGCGGGGAAAGAAGACCCTGTTGAGCTTGACTCTAGTCTGACTTTGTAAGGGGACATGAGAGGTGTAGAAAAGGTAGGAGCTTCGACGAAAGTGAAATACCACGACTCTTATCGTTTTTACTTATTCAGAAGGGCGGGAAGCGTGACTTTNAAGCGCTTGCGTTGGCCCTTGAAAATCTGAAAGAGAGGTGTGTAAATTTCGTGCAAAGTCGTACCCATATCCGCAGCAGGTCTCCAAGGTGAAAAGCCTCTGGCCGATAGAATAACGTAGGTAAGGGAAGTCGGCAAAATAGATCCGTAACTTCGGGATAAGGATTGGCTCTGAGGACTGGGCCATTCGGGTTGCGCATTTGAAGCGAGAGACGGAGCGGACCGGACTGGATTGCGCGTAAGTGTCATTTGGACCTGTGTTCGTTCTTTCTTGTGGATGGGTGCAGCTGTGTGAGCTTGTGTTGCGCGTGTTTCGGCGCGTGTGTATCGCTTGTTTACCGCGAGTGGCGATGAACAGTTAACTCAGAACTGGTACGGACCAGGGGAATCCGACTGTTTAATTAAAACAAAGCATTGCGATGGCGACAATTTCGTGATAACGCAATGTGATTTCTGCCCAGTGCTCTGAATGTCAAAGTGAAGAAATTCAATGAAGCGCGGGTAAACGGCGGGAGTAACTTAAAAAATAACTTAAATTTCTCAAAGAAAGTTGTGATAGGCGTTGTTTTGAGACATTTTCATGATTTATAATAAGAAAATATTATGATCAGTATATCATCCGCTTAATTACAGTCGAACTTTTCAGTGTCTTCACGTGATATTTTTTTCGAAATTGACAAAAAAACCATATTCAGATTCTAACAGGAAATTGCAAAAAAAGCTCGTGTTCGCAGAAATTTTGTGTTTTGGTCAACACAAACGTTTTTCAAAAACTATATAGATATGGATTAAGGGCCCTTAGTTGACAGATCGTGACTATTTGAACGATACAAACAACGCGGGATACCAGCCCCCAATCGAAACTCTGGATTGCAGAATAGGCGGATTTCATTGGTCAGATTTGGGCGGAACAACCAATCAAATGCTCTGAATCCGAATTTTTCAAATAGTCACAATCTGTCGGTGAAGGTTACTTTTATTTGATAAAATGTAAAAAGAGAAGAACAATATCACGCCAAGTCAAGTCAAGCCACCGAAGCCAAACCATTGGATGCCGAGGCATGCCATGGTATATCATTTGAAGCAACGGTTTGAAACCACATAATGTGGTCCATATTAACGACTCCAAGTTGTAAGCGATGATTAATTTTTTCAATAAAGTTCTAGAAATATCGAAAAAAAAAATTATAATTTATAATACTACCCGCAGATTGTATATCGCGACATGCGAACATATTGCGTGGGCGGAGCCCCTATCTCACAATGGGCAAGTCCAGCCCCATTGGCTGAAATTTTCTCCCGTGGATGGCACATACATTCTTTTGGTAGTATGAAGCATACATAGTATGAACGCGATTTGAAACGTTTTCATCAAGATAACTGGTACTAATCAACTCTGCTATTTTCACGGACAAATTAATTTTCGATAAATTCTGTAATTTGGAGCAAACAAAAATTTAATTTACTACTTAAAATTCTATATATGGAGAGATATAATCAATAATTTGTAAAATTTAACGCTGGTCAACACATTTTATCGGTGTTGAAAAGCATGACAAATTTTCTCATTTTTATTTATCAAGATAACAGAAGTTAAATAATATACCACCGAAACATATATAGACAGTCTACCGTTAGTACGAAAAGTTTTCTCAATAAGATTACATTTTCAAAAAAATAAAAGCAAAATTAATCATAAAATTTTTAAGAAATGATAAATAAACTCTCCCGAAAAGCGCCGAATCAAAAATTAAAACAAAAACAGTGTGAGAAGTTGTGAAGCAGGTTTTATTTCCTTTATGGATTATAAAGTGGAAATTTAACCTAAAAATTATGGGAAGAGCTAACTTTTTTTCTAAGCCTCCGAAAATCGATTTATTTTTTCCGTTTTCGTTTGTCAGAAGCCAAAGTTTAAAGAAAAATGGCGTGACTAGTGGTTTTATGGCAGCCTTGAACTCCAGAGTCTGGAGCTTGAGATTAAAAAATAAATTTAAAAGTTTGGGAGACTTATCAAAGGTTCGTGTGTGAGCGTAGATTGTTTTTTATCAGGAGAACCATTCAATGTTCACCATTTTCACTTTTGATGAGGTTTTGCATGGGTTTGCGTACGAACGGTGAACCCTGATGTATTCGATAAACTTGATAACCAGATTAGGCTGTTATCGGTTATTTCCGACCATCTCCGTTGGTCGATAAGAAGTTATATTTGGATTAATTTAAGGGTGGCGATCATTTTATTTTGTCACACCGAATTCGAAATCTCAATATTTTTGACCGAAAATGCCATTTTAAATGAATTAATACCATTTATGCGTAGACGTCGATTTTATATGGAAAAAATTACAAAAAATTAAAGTGGTGATAATTCAAAAAATAGTTGACCAAAGAAAAAAAATCTTTGCGTTGGAACGAAAAACTTCGGGAGAATACTCTGATAAATTATTTTTATATTTGGAGTAGGTCGATTTTTAGCCAATCAGAACCCGTCATTTTTCGAAAATTTTCAAACATTTTTCTTGATCTTAATAAAAAATTATGGACAAAATGTACTGTTTCATTTTTCCATAACTATCATAGACTTTCCAATGCTAAAAAACGATAACAGCCTTAAGGGGTCGGTGCATTTTGGCCATTTGCACTTTTTCATTTTTTTATCTTCATGGGAAACTTTTTGCCACCTCATAATTTTCGAATAAAAAGTATTCAAACGTAAGTTACCACTTTTGAGCTCACTTTGTATAATCTTTTTTTTCAGATCGATTATTTTACTTATTAAATCGTCTTTAAAATAAACACTCTAAAACGCGCCTTTGTACTTTAGGTGTCTAAATACATTAAAAATTTCTTTTTTCTTTTTTATTAATTAGAAGCTTCAAAAAATGGTTCTCGATCACCGTCGAAAATTTATATAATTATATTCCATATGATTTCTACGTCAAAATCGAAAATTTCCTAAAAAAGACGAAAAAAAAACGAAATTTTTAGCACAGTCGAAAGAAATATTTATTTTCATGAGTTAAATTTATAAATTTTGCGCGGTGAACGAGTCGGCTTACCAATTAGGCAAGTCTCGGTGAAATAATTTTCTTTTATTTTTTGATGAAAGAGGGCTAAAGTACATTTCGCGCAAACCGTATTTTCATTCAAAAGTATGATTCAGAGTATAAACAAGAGAGAAGAAACAAAACAAGGACATATTTGATAAAAGTAAAAGTTCTCAATATTTTCAGCTGATGATTCCAGAAAAATAAGTTTGAAAGTTTTTAAAACAAGAAATGCAGGAAAATTTTCAAAATATTTCCAAATAGTTTCGACCAAAAATCCCAAAAAATGTGGTATGATTTTTCAAATATCAAATAAAAAATTGTGGTCAACTACGCGAAAAGTTAAAGTGGCCATTTTGAAGAATTTTTTCGTTGATTTGAAACAAATACTGTAAAAAAAATTTGATGGAAAAATAAGCATTTATTTATATGCTCGGAACTTTTTTCAAAAATTTCTCATAATTTGTGAAATTTGAAAAGTTTAATTCGAGCTCAAAATTTTCTTAAAAAGCAATAACTCGAAAATTCTTTAGTTACAAAAGTTGCCTGGAGTATGAACATTACTTTGGTGGTATATTGAGAAAATTATATAAACCCAGTGAAAAGTTTTTTTTCAAGAGCCCATATCCGTATCTGCCAAAATGCACCGACACCTTAACCAGATAGTGGAAAAGTGAATGAAACGGAGTTACAATTACGATAGTTTTCTTATGCAGTGATTGATGCTTGTGTTGGAGTGTTAATTACACCAGATTTCAGCGTTAACCATTGAACTGTTGGTCTGTGCCATTTGGAACCTCGAAAAGTTAATTCAATGTTCATAAACCAATAACCTGATCTAGGCTGTCCGCAGTCAATACTTTTTCTCAGTTTTTCTCGAAATTACCAATTTACATTATTTCGATAAAATATGATGAGATAAACAAAAAAATTTTTAGATTTTTCTTCATTTTTCCAAAGAATTTTCTCAAAATTTTTTTCAAGGTATAAGAAACATAAGTATTTTACTGGTAAAAATTAATATTTTTGAAGCTAGAATATTTAAAACAGCAAAACATGATGTTTTGCTCATTTTTCATGTTTTTTTTAAAGACTTAAAAAATAAAAATTTCATGATAAACATGATGGGTAAATTGTAAAAAAAGTGAAAATGTAAAAAAAAAATCCAAAATTAATCATGCAATTTATTTCAGAACGCAAATAAAATTAGTTTACACTGCACTAAATAAAGTTCTTTATCAGATGATACCATATTTTTACAAAATACTGTTATTTATCAATAATTATGATGTCAATTTCAGCGTTTTACATTTTACTGTTTCAAATTTTACCCTTGACCAAAACAATTTATTTATATCCTAAATAGACTCTAGTTGAACATTGCTAGTTTGGCCTAGAACATAAGTAGTAGTACTATTATACTATTAAAGCCTTCAATTTAAAGTACTACAGTAGTCACTACTGTAGTACTTTAAATTGAAGGCTTTAATAGTATAATATACTAGACCAAACTAGCGAAGTCTAAATAAACTCTATTCAGAATATATTCTCGCCGCATCGCACCACTGCCCTCTGATGGAATGCCCAGCGTTTTGTAAGTTTCCCAATATATATATTGAAAACCAGCATATATTGAAAATGAAGTCAAATTGCTAAAATTTAACTGGTTTAGCTTTCGACCGATCAGAATCCGAGTTAAACAACAAAATTACGATTTTCAAAAAAAGATTGATTTTTCGTCAAATTTCACATCTGGAACTTGGTTTCATATTATGCGAAAATGCTAATTGTGGATTTTGCCTGCTGCGGACACCCTAACCTGACCTCGACTCCGAAAAATAAAAATTCCATATGTTCAAATCTGGGTAGACTTTTTCTGCACTGCGAACGTCATCCCACAAATTTTGAATTTTTATTTCTCCATCGAATGATACTTGAATGTATGACTTTTTGGATACTTTATTGATACCACTGATACCAAAAGCAAGGATACTTTTATTTGGGGTTCCGGAAGGCCAAATTGAATCATATTGAACTGATTTTCGGATATTTAGGGAAACTGTGTCGCCATCGTTTGATAGTGGAAAATTAGCGGGAGATAAACCAGAAACCGTAGGACTTATACCTATAATAATTCTCGCAATACAATCAACCATTAAATAAATCTTTTAAAACAAACGCTCGACGGACAAAATTACCACGATTTTTTTTCTTTAAAATACAGTATTTTGAATACTAGTTACCAATCTAGCCATGAGTTACGAATTATATCCCTTTAACACTTTTTGGGTGATTTGATAGATGTAGGCTGAAAAGAAGAGAAAGCGGCCTCATGAGTGGCTAGAAGGGGTCTCAGGAGTGTTAGGATTGGCTCCCCCAACCTACATCTTTCAAATCACCCAAAAGGTGTTAAAGGGATATATAATATAAATATCAAATATAAATGTCGAATTTCGAAATAATTCTTTCGTTGAGATTTTTCAAAATATTTTAATTTCCGAAAATATTTATTCGTGAATACTTCGCATTATCGGGGCACTGATAAAGTTACAAAATACACAGAAATTATTAGTGGTTTTTACAACTATCTCAATTATATATCAAATATATATACCATAAATATACTAATTAGAAAGTGAAATAACACAAAAGATGTCGTTTTGAGATTCTTATTCGAAGTTATACTAATTAATACTAATTATTGTATATCCCCTATTCACACTTTTGTGAATATTCCGGCCCTACTACACTGTACATACTGTACTTAAAAACACACTACGTTTCCTAATGAGTGCCGGGATATTCACAAAAGTGTGAATATGGGATATCCTTTAACTATTTACTTTATCCTAATTTAGTTCGCATTTTCTTGACTGCAGAAAAGATAGGAGACGTTTCAAGTCATATTTATTGTATTTGATAATATATTAAAAATTCCTAAAAATAAATTTGCGCATTGTCTGCCCGGTAGTTTTTACACAAAATTAGAATTTTTCGTAATAAATTTGCCAAGATTTTGGGTTTGAAGCGCGCTACAGCGCCATGGCGCGCCACCTGGTGAAAATCAGACCGCGGGAACATTACCAGTGTTATTTTTTTGGCATAATTAATCTTTAAATTTTTAGTGTCCTGATGACATGAATGACGTCATATTTCAAGATTAAATTTCTCAAATCTATTTTTTTTAAATGTTCATTTGATTGCGTTTGGTGGAGTTCGTAATTCTACACATTTTGATGTTTTACTTTAATTTAACCAATCGTAAAACTTCTTATAAAACTATGTTTTTTTCAAATTATAATGTCATTTTGAACGTCCACGCTTTATACATTTTATAACGAAAAAAAAACGATATTGGGTCTCCCGAGGTGGTCCTTCCCTTGTATATAATGAAATATAAAATCGATTTTTTTTTAAATAAAATTTTAAAAATATACCATTTTTTTTAGATTTTCATGAAAAATAGGAATTTAAAAGAACTTTAGAGATAAGGGCAACTTTTGTACGGCTACGAGCTAATTCCAAATAATTTTTAAATTTACCTTGACAAATTTGCATTTTTTCCATGCAGCAAATAAGTAATTTATTAGAAAAACCCCATGAATCGCATGAGCAGCCTTCATTTGTAGTTATGTCATAAAATTTCCACTGTAAGTATGAATTCCCTTTTGATCCTGGTGTTGAATCTCGTCCAGATTCATTATCTGCGACTTCAAAGTATAGAACATTTTCTGAGAAAGATAAGTGAGCAAAAATATAAAACTCTGACAATAAGAAAATCCGGCTTTACTTTATCTGTTCACAATCTTTTATTCGAATAATACAGCGCGCTGCAGCGTATCTTACGTTTGGATTCCGATATGAAAGTTTTTGATTGGTTTAATTATTAGAATATTGTAAACAGAAAAAGAAACCCGAAAAATGACACGTTTTGATTATTTTATTCAAAAATAGTAAAAAAATGATTGCAGACACTAAGTGAAGTCTTTGCTTTCAAATGCATTAATAAAATTGGTATTTTAAATTTAAATTGGTAATAAAAAATATGACTTAAGGGGGTACTGGTCGCTGGTTTTATGAGGGGCAAAATAAATGCTCCAAAATGGCCCGGGGTGATAACAAAGTGCACTTCTGACCAAATCATCAAAATTTTTTTTTCGAAATTTTCGTGTATTTTTTTCAAAATGAAGCTAAAAAATGCTTTTGCTTAAATTAAACAAGTTAAGCGTCAATAAATCATCTTGACGTAAGCGAAAAAATCGAAGCACACTTTTTTTTGGAAATTTTTTCACGTGACCTTCAAAAATTCATATTTTGAGTTTGAGGTCGAAATTTGAAAAAAACGCTTTAGAGGATTTTTTTATTCGTTTCGAGGTACCTTTTCTAAAAATTTGAGTGAATTTTTCAATTTAACCTAGGAGAAGATAGATTTTCCGATGAACAAAGTTAAAAAAACGGTGGTTTATCGCATATTCTAGAAAAATATAGCACTTTTCGACAGAAACGCTCTAGAGAAGTTTTTAATACTAATTATAGAGTAAATTTCCACATTTTTTTCTTTCATATATTGCTCTGAAAAAATGTACCAATCTGCTGGACTTATGCCACCCCCTTAATGTGGAACTCTGATTTTATAAGATCTTAGGGGCATTAAAAGCTTCAAATTAATTGGGGTTGGTTAAAAAAGATACTGACGACCAAATCAGAAAAAAAATATTGGAATTTTCGATTTTTTCCTTGGAATACCTGAGTATTTTTTTCAAATTCCATTTAAAAAATAACGTTTGCTTTAATTTAAAAACTTTCCGGTAAATGTTTTTTTAAATTATTTGTTTCGAATTAAAGAGAAAAATTTTACAATATGGCCACTTCAACTTTTCGAGTAGTTGCCCACATATTCTTTACATGCTCTTTGGAAAATCATATGACATTTTTTTGGGATTTTTGGTCGAAAATATTTGGAAATATTTTGAAAATTTCCCTCATTTCTTGTTCAAAATTTTCCAAACTTATTTTTCTGGAATCACCGGCTGAAAATATTGAAAATTCAACCTTTTTTTAAAATGTGTCCTTGTTTTGTTTCTTCGCTCTTGTTTATACTATAAATCATTATTTTTGCAACGAAATTACGGTTTGGGAGAAATCCATCGAAGCCCTCTTAAATCAAAAATTAAAGAAAATATATTTCACTGAAACTTGCGAAATTGGTAAGCCGTCTCGACCACCGTTTAAAATGTAGTTCAATCATCTTATAAAATAAAATATTTATTTTTTCATAATTTAAAATTTCCGATTTTGACGTAGAAATCGTATAAAAACAAATTAATATTAAACAGTGGTCGAGACCGTTTTCAACGGTTACTTATTAATTAAAAATAAATTTTATCTTAATTTAGACACCTTCGATAGCAAATGCTCATTTTTTATCCGAAAATTTTGAAGTGGCAAAAAGTTTACCATCAAGAGAAAAAAATTGAAAAAGTGCAAATATGTCAAATTGCACCGACCCCCTTAACCTTAAGGGGGTCGGTACTTAGAGACAAATTTAAGATATGTGTATCATCATTTCATTTTGATCACGGGGCCACCTGGGACATTTTAGTTTGATTTATTTTCCCTGAAGATATTTGCCGATTATCTCATTTGGGAGCCCCCTGGAATAAATTAGCTTGTTTTTACATTGTTAGCTTGCTACGCCTCTCTTGTATCCAAGAAAGGAAAATATTTCACTACTCGGGGCCTCCTGGAATATACTTGGAATGATGGGTAACCAATCAGCGGACCGTGCGGAATCCCGGGTAAAGATTAATTCACTCATATACATTGTAGTATTTACTCACATATATGTAGTATTTGCTTATTATTTTGCTTGGTAGCCGCCTCGAATTAATTGTCTTGTTTTTAATATTTTTAACATTTGTGGCCTCTTCACCTGCAAAATTAATGTATACTTTGTACAGTATGTAACATTTTTGCTCCTCTTATTCTAATTTGGACAACTTGCTATCCGCCAATGAGAACGATCAATTTTGGCAAATACCTACGTCTTTTCCAGATTTAACCGATTGGAAAAAGAGGAGCAAAAATGTTACATACTGTATAATCACATCTAAGTTAATCGTGGCCACTTACATTGTATAAGATTACTTGTATAAGAATTTTTTATCACAATACCGTGTGAGCCTAACGTGTAGGTTCTAATTTTTCAGATTTATGGGTCCTTTTTATCGGGAAGCTGATTTTTTTCCTATACGCCAAAATCGATTTTGCAACTAAAACTCTTTATTTTTATTCGCAGACATTGTTCCTCGCCATCGCAAGAAAATGTCGATTATGACGCGAAACAATTGTATAATTTATATCAAAAATTGGCGGTAATACCATGTTATCTTCGCGCTTATTAATTTTACGCGACAAGGAAATTTTTGATCACCGTTCCTTCAACCCAACCATATCCTGTCCCTGAAAATCCACAATCGAGGCACCCATCTACATTCTTGGACCAACCTCTCTTCAAAAAGTTTACTATTGTTGTCGAGATTTTCAAAAAAGATTTTCCCACGATTCTGATTGGTTCAAATTTCAGATAATCAGCCGAAATATTAAACAAACAAGACATTATTTCAACCTTTCAACAGCTCAAAATTTCATATCCATAAATTAAATAAATGGACCTTACTGCTTATGAAAAGGTAATCTCAGCAACACATGCAACAATTAAGCCTGCACAATTACTCATGAGTTGTTGAACTCAATTAGTCGCCTGAATGGTCAACTGAATGCGTAGGTGGTATTTTCACAGTTTTCGAAAAGTTTAATTATGACGCATTTCATAGTTTGTGGAAAAAAATCTCGATAGAAGAAAAAAACATTTTTTGAAGCACTGATTTCGGGGGTACTCTCAGTGACCATAATTTGTTCGCCGTGCTTGACCCATTTCACACCTGTCATTTTTTACCAAGCCATTTTGATAGGGGGGAAAAATGTTAAAAAATTGCGATTGCTGATTTTTCTCTAATCTGATAAAATTTTCGGAAAAATCTCGACAAAAATTGTAACCCTTCTCTTTAATGGATACATAGGTTTTAGTCCTTTGTGATAATTTTTTATTGGTTTGCTGAAATGCAGTAGCAAGTATGACTCATCATTCAGAGCAAACTCGTCTGATTTTAAATCATTGTCGAAATCTATTTCCAGTTTTGGTTGTTCACCGGTATTCCAATTATTAATAAGACCGACGGAAATTCTAGAATTTGGCAAATCTTTGCACGTGCCAGTATAAGCATATGAACTCGCGATAAATGCAGAATAAAATAATTTCATTCTACAAAAAAATTCTCTGATAAAAACTGAGGTAGAGGTGCTTCCCTTAAAAACATATCCAAGATAGAGTGGACGACTTAGAATTTTCTTAAAAAAGTTATTTCATCAAAGCCATCGGAAAGAAATTTCAGTGATTTCGAAATACGTTCAAAATTTCAAGATATTTTACATTTTTAACACCGACGGATTAGAAGTGAGATATAAAACATTATCACAATTATTGAAGCGAGCCAACACTCCATCATACGTATATCGAGCTTACTGGAGCTTCTCTCGCTAGTCAAGAATCTGACATACTTCAGCAGTGATATCATTCAGTTTTTATGATGTAGTTTTGATTAAAATTTTGACTGATAAAGTGTAATTTTAGACGTTTGGGAAATATAATCGATCTAAAAGTACAGAATAAAAACCTGAATTATGTACACCTTTAAAATTTTTGATAATAAAAAAAGAAGCAACATTTTAGGATGATTTTCGAATCAAGATCTTCTGACAGGCCTATTTTGCGTCCACCCTAAAATCCGTTAATAACACGACATTATTATTCACATCATCATAATGCAAACCAAAATTGAATAAAGTTTTGTGGTTTGATGATAAACAATGCTTTTCAAGATATGATAACGTAGATTATGTCTCCAAAAATGACTCGTTTCTCGGCAATTCCGGAAATTATTTTTGACGGTGTTCATGTCTGATTTGCAGTTTTGCAGTACTAGTTTAGGAAAATTTGATGCTTAATGTTAAGCAGTGAGGTCAATTCGTCAATTCAAAATTTAATTCCTCTTAGACCGTATATCAAATTTTTTTGAAAAATTGATTTTTAACGTGGAATAAGCAAACTAAGATTTGTAGGATAGCGATTTTCATTTCGATGGCTGAGTTTTTCTAGCGATTCAATAAACCGACAATTTTTGGCCATTTTTCACGATTTTTTTAAATCTATTTCCTCTTTGGTTAAATTTCAAAATAGTCCCAAATTTTTTCAAAGTACACCTTGTTACATAAGATCTATATCCGTATAGCTATTATCTCAAAATTTTGATGCAGAAAGTACTTGAGCGAAATAGACTTTTGTTTGAATCCAAAATCTTTGAAATTTATATTGCAGGAACCAACAGGCGTGAACACAAGTGACAGTTAGGGAATCTGGAGCAGTCGATATTTCTGAAGTTTTACGGGTCAAATTTAAACATACTCTATTTTTGACTTAGTACTCATCGGGTTTTCATTTCAGATTAGGAAAATGAATAATGCACCAATGGCTCCAGGAAGCCACAAAACATTTTCGAAGTTTTTAAGATTCTTTCTACTAGTAACTATTGTTTATTCTTGCAAGTTTATATTTTTTTAAATAATATAAAGATTTAAGTCTATCTTTAATCTCAATGACTAAAAACCAGTAAAGTTGCAAGCACTTTTACTTTTCCCGTTATAAGCGCCCAAGTAGCGCCCCGAATGGCGTTTTGGTGTGAGAGGATGTTGGTAGCACTCAAATTTACGCGACCTCGGACAGCCTATGATTAATAATTCTCAACAGAAATAAATTATTGCAAATTACATTTTACGAAAGATACTTTCACAAAATAAAATGCATGATTTGTCAGCACATTTCTAAATACTAATTCAATTATGTTTTTTAGTAAATCGGATCGACTTAATTTAACATAACTTAATTCCACATGATGTTATTTAGTTGTACAAATAGTTAACGTTGAAGTTCAACGGTTGACCTTAAAAACGTAACCAAAATTTATTTTAGGATCATTTCTTTGACATTATAATCTTACACCTTGAATTCACAAATCAAAATAGATTTTTAAAATTTATATTATATTTTATTTTTAAATGTCAGCAACGTTTCGCTTTCGCATTTTTAAACTGAAATGTTTCACACACATAGACGATTTGAAATAAGGAATTTCAAAAGTCAAAATCGGTTTCAATGTGTTTAAGGCTATCTTGTAGAAATTTTTTCTGGTCATTTTAAGACCAGGGATTTTTTTCGTTTTTCAAATTTTTTTCCAAAAAATATTGATTTTAAGGTCAAATTTACATGACTCACTTTAGCCAGCTGTAAAAGTTGCAAATTAGGAGCTACCCGGACTTTTTTTTCTGCAATCAGGAGAAAAAGGCTTATACAATTTCAAGTATTTGATTTAGGTCTAATGACCACCCGGTCGACCACAATGACCGTAAAAGTTGAAGGTCATCTCAAGGTCATCGAATTCCCTAAAGACCACCAAAATGATCCCCGTGGCTGATTTTCAATGAACGTTGTTGTCTAATGTTGCCCTGCCTTTGCTTGTTGCTTGCAACACTAACTTTTCTTTCCAAAAAAGCTAACTAATCTTTTATTGGTTCGGGACAGTTTTTCTAAAAAACCTAAGCCCCGCTTTAGATTCTTCGTGGCTTATGTACTCCCAAAAGGGAAATGCATAAGCCACCAAAAAGGCTAAAGGGAGGGAAAACGGGAGGAACGCCGACCCGCCATTGCCCTGAGAGACCTAGGACTCTCGACAACTGTCGCGGCGATCTTTCTCCCACACTACTCCCGTCCTAGGTTTTTAGGCGAGAGAGAGAAAATGGAATATGAGTACACAGGCACAAGGTAAAGATTGATGAGTAGCACAAATAATTTTTTCGGCTCAAACCTCCATGTTCATACTACTAGAGTCGGAGTCCCCTCTCCGTCACTCGAGTCCTCCTCATCCGCGAGATATGCGTCGTCGAGCCCGACGACATCTAGGGATGGGAGGTTGGAGTAACGGACAGGGGTCCCTGGGGCTGGGCATGAATCGGATGGGGCTTGAGTGAAGCCCGGTCCGATCCTGTCCTTTCCCCATCGTTTTGTGCTCCATTCGCTAGATGAGGTGGATATTTAATCCACATAAAATCTTTCGTCGTCGTTGGTCTCCTCCGCACAGGAGGTTAGACTAGGACTAATTTAATTTTATATGATATAAAGTTCATATTGTTCCGGAAAAAAAAAATTTTTTTAAGGGATTGACCTAAGTGGAATTTGAAAAATGAGATTATCTCGATAGCGCGTGTTTCGAATCCCATTAAGGTTTTTTTTTAAAGTGCTTGCCTTTAGTGGTTACGCACAATCAACTTTGGAGCACCCAATATCAAGCACCCTCACCTATATTATACCCAAGAGGGTCACTAAGACAACAATAGGGGGATTCGGACTCGCGATATCCCTTTATTACACTTTGATTAGAATGCGTTAGCACTATTTTTAAAATGCATTTGACATTGGGGCAGTGCCCATTCTTATAGTGTAGCTATTCACTTCACTTGGTATAACTTTTTCGAATTTAGAGTTGAAGAAAAATAAATCCATTAAAAAAATTCATCTATATCGAAAAAAAATTGTTATATAAAAAAAATAAATATTTGACATAAGGTTTCGCTGTAATATGGGTTTCTTATTTTCGGATCGAAAAATTTCGTTTCTATTTAATCTATTTCCAAAATTAAAACAAAAATCCTTGCGAAGATACCTACACTGATTTTCATAATAAACACAGAACTTTCAAAAATAATATCTCTTTTGTAAATATAGTTGAAATTTATTGACATTAACTCTAGGATGATCAATGGCATAAATTTGTTGAATTTAGCTAAAATACCATACTTGCAGCATATGATTGAATTCACAATCTATTCGATCTGAAATGACAATTGAAAAGCGAATTTAGGGATAAATTATCAATACAGAAGGTTTAGCTCCCAATGAGGCAATTAAATAAAATTTCCTCCTTGCGACTAATCTAGATCAAGCTCTGAAAATCTTAAACAAAAAAGTGCCAGCCTAAAGATCTAATTGAAGTGTTTTTTGTTTATATCAGAAAAATGTATTTTTATGCAATTATTACAACAAAATCGCAGAAAAATCCTATAAGATCTGACTGATTTTTTTGCCCTGGCAAGCTCAACAATAGAAGTACATTTGATAATTCTAGAACATTCATGATGTTGAAGTGTCCCTAATTGACCTTTCATTAAAACGGAAAATAGATCAATAGCAGCTGGTTTAAACACAGCTTATTCAGCTAGACGTATGCAGCAATATTTGAGGCGGTGGTATATTTCACTTTCATTTCAAAAAAAGTTTTGAAGATCTTGGGAATTGAACCCGAGCCAATTGTTATGGATTTTGTTGAAAAAATAACACTGCCACAAATTTATAAGGAGCAAGATACCACAAAAAACATGAACAAGATAAATTGCGGATCTACTAAAATTGAGTCTATTCTATTTGTGGTTAAATTGAAATTTACATGATTAGTAGTAAGATTTAAAAATTATAGAAAAAACATGCGAAATAATTTGCGATTTAAATAAGGGGTCAAAAAGCATTTTTTTAAAGTTTGTCGTGATTAAAAATAAGCCATGAGGGTCATATTTTGATACAAATAATTACATAGGAAGTCCTGTGAGGGCATGCAAAAACTATTCAAAAAATCGCTTGCATATGCTCCACTATATTTATATGCTGAGAATCCTATGTAAAATTTATTCAAAAACTGGGAGAAAGATTAAAAATATCAGCTATCAATTATAACGATGAAGCAAAGTCGTGGTTTTATTGTTGTAATAATAATAAAGTGATCGGTGCCGTTATTAATTCTATCCAGAATTTGTAAAGTGCGAAAGGTTTCCCATCAAGTCAAAAAAATTAAAAAGTCCAAAATCTGTCAAACGCACGAGCCCTAACGCCAGAGTGCCAAAATGAAGGCCATAATGATTTCAAAAATTAAAGTATGCTATTCTGAATGATTTTTTGCGTTTTATTCGAAAATATAACTTTTGAAATTTTTTCATCAAAATTTCGATATTTTTTTTCAAAAAACTGAGATTTTACCTGTGATAAAATTGAAAATCTCACATATAAATTCACCATTAGCAATCTCCGGCATATTTCTAAGTCTCTCCATAAACTCTGACTATTAAACCAGTAAAGTTAGAGAAATAAAAAAATCCTGTTCAGAAATGAACAGGATTGTTTTTTTCACAAGACATATCGTTACTTCAGTAAACAAACTATTTTAGTTTTAAAACCCCACAAAACGTTTTTTTCCAAGAAAAAATGGAAATGCTCAATCACCATCAAAAATGAAAAAAATGAAAAATAATATCGGAACAATTTTAGAGATAATAATTTGTCAAGCGATGAAGAAATGAGACGTCAAAATAGTGAGACGACGTGATCACAGAGGTAAGTTAAAAAATCGGCCTTTCTAACCAAATTTCTTGCGTTTAAAAAACGTGGAGCTTGATTGCCTAAATATTTTATCTGATATCATAAATGGAGTACACAAAAAATGCTAATATGACCATGGAAATTTGATCTCCTTAATTCTATCAATTAATCCGTTTAAAGACCTGACACAGTAAGGTCACTTCTTCCCAAAATCAATATTTGTCATTGAAATTCAAATGTTTAACTGAAAAAGCCAAATTTCTGTCGTTTTGACGTCATAGATACAAATTTTGGAGAAAAAATGTTTCGAAAAGTTTTTGACAAAAAAGTTCGTTATTTTGAAGAAAAAAGCTTCGGCGTAAAATTGTTTGAAATGTATAAAAAAGTCTTTTTGATAAAGAATAAGTCAGGCTTCTCGATGAGAACAATTTGACATAGATTTCTTAGAGGGGACATAAATTTTAAACCGGTATTTTCACCGGACAAAACACATTTCCGGTAAAATACCTTCAAGCATTTTGAATCGATATTAAAAGCTTTTTTTAAGTGCAGGCCACCCTTGTCAGCATGATTCCTCGATAGAAATAAGAGATATCGACGAGCGGTCTCTTGAATTTTTATTTTTTTTTGTGACCGGAAAAATTTCTAAAATGCTGAGAAAAATTTTCCAAAATATTCTTCAGCGGTATTTTTTCGTCCTGCCGTTTTTTATTTCCGTACGTGGCTTGATTTCTATTTGGGTGAAAAGGTTCACGCGTAAAGACGCAACCGTGTATGAGGTTAAACAAACCTATTGGTCCAAGTTTCTGGCTTGACATTTGAAAATTTTAATTTGGCGTTGGTTCTTTTAACACTTCAGTACACCACGATAAAAGGTGCCTCTAAACATACCCTAAACCTCACTAATAATCTNAAAAAAGTGTAGTTTTTGGTCAAGGTTGGGGGTAATAAGGGTGTAAATAAAGCTGGGGATACTCTTAACTTTTGAGTTTCACGATCTTTTGACATCCTTAAGTTGCTTGATGGTTCTTTCATAAAGATCTCTTTCTTTTATATACCAGCTCGGTGGCCATCTCTCTTTTTCAATTATTTCTCTCTTAGCCTCTGTCAATTCTAGAAATTGCTTTTTGTGAATCGAGTTGATCTCGCTAAAATTCACCGATAGGTGTCTCGTTATCCAACCTCCAAGTCTATCAGACGATATTCAAATTTGCAAAATACAGAAAAAATATATTTTTTAAATGTTTTCGAGTTCATTTTGAGCGATGATAAAAAAAAGCGAGATTTGATCAGCAAAAGTCCAAATGTGTCAAAATGCACCGAGGCCCTTAACGGCCAGATGCCAAAATGGAGGCCCATAATGATTTCAAAAATTAAAGTATGCTATTCTGAATGATTTTTTGCGTTTTATTCGAAAATATAACTTCTGAAATTTTTTCATCAAAATTTCGATATTTTTTTTTCAAAAACCTGAGATTTTACCTGTGATAAAATTGAAAATCTCACACATAACTTCACCATTAGTCAATCTTCGACATATTTCTAAGTCTCTCCATAAACTCTGACTATGATACCAGTAAAGTTAGAGAAAATAAAAAAAATCCTGTTCAGAAAATGAACAGGATGTTTTTTTCACCAAGACATATCGTTACTTCAGTAACAAACTATTTTAGTTTTAAAAACCTCACAAAACGTTTTTTTCCAAGAAAAAATGGAAATGCTCAAATCACCATCAAAAATGAAAAAAATGAAAAATAATATCGGAACAATTTTAGAGATAATAATTTTGTCAAGCGATGAAGAAATGAGCGTCAAAAATAGTGACGACGTGATCACAGAGTAAGTTAAAAAATCGGCCTTTCTAACCAAATTTCTTGCGTTTAAAAACGTGGAGCTTGATTGCCTAAATATTAATAAGCCACCGAAGAATCTAAAGCGGGGCTTAGGTTTCTTGAGAAAAACTGTCCCGAACCAATAAAAGATTAGTTACCCCTTTTGAAAGTAAAGAGTTTTGCAAGCAACAAGCACAGGACAGGGCAACATTAGACAACATTTTGGTGTCTGAAGTGGGATTCGAACCCACGCCTCCAGATGGAGATTAGAACATGGAGGTTTGAGCCAAAAAATTATTTGTGCTAACTCATCAATCTTTACCTTTGTGCCTGTGTACTCATATTCCATTTTCTCTCTCCGCCTAAAAACCTAGGACGGGGAGAAGTGTGGGAAAAAGATCGGCCCGACAGTTGTCGGAGAGTCCTAAGGGTCTCTCAGGCAACTGGCGGGTCGGCGTTTCTCCCGGGTTTCCCCCCCCCCTTTAGCCTTTTTGGTGGCTTATGCATTTCCCTTTTGGGGAGTGCATAAGCCACCGAAGAATCTAAAGCGGGGCTTAGGTTTCTTGAGAAAAAGGGCCAGGGCAACATTAGACAACAATATGTCAAATTAGGAACCACCATACCCTAAAATGGAAAGTTTCTGAAGGTGCTTTTTCTACGTCGTTTGAAAAGTTGAAAAATGTTTGCTGATTGAATTATTTTTCATGCCTAGTTTAGTGATGTTTCCAAAATTTTAATAATTTGAATAAACTACTTATCGCTGTTGCTGCGTTTTCGAGAAAACTTTAAGTTGCTTCATTTAAAACGAAGCGGATTTTTTAAGATCAACGATTGGCGACGAGCTTCAATTTTTTATAATAATCAATATTAAATATTTGTAAACTAACATTATTCCAGAAAATGGTCCAAAGACAACCTTGGGCTATATATCCCTTATAACACTTTTGTAAATATCTCTACCCTACTAATTAAAAACGCACTCCGTTTGCTTATCAGGGCTGGGATATCAACAAAAGTGTGATAAAGGTATATCATCATGAGGTAAGATAGTAAATCGGCTATTTAGTAAATAGGCTATATTTCAGAAAAATTGAAAGTCATTAAATTTTTAATAATCTCATTAAAAAAACATTTTCAGGCATTCTTTTTTCTACCATAAATTGAATAATTAAATATCACAAATGCAATTTGGCAACTTTTCAGGTATTTTACTGATTTTAAAAAAATTGATTATTTTTTCAAGTATTTTTTAAGAAACATATACGTAAAATAGTAGTTCTGAGCGATTCCGGCTTACCTCGTTCCCCAAAAATAAATGTAACTCAACAAAAGTCAATATTTAGTAAATATAGCCGATTTACTAAATAGCCGATTTCAAATCTTACCTCATCATGATTCTAGCGTGTTAACCAACAAAACTACATAACTCGACATTTCGGGTCGGATTTTTCGCAATTATATTCGCTCCTTACATATCCTTTTCCCAACAGAACTCCATCTCAAAAACGTTTACTTTCTCTATAGCGCGTGTTCGAATCGCACTGATGTTGTCTAAAAGATTGTCTTAGTGATTACACACCGATCAAACTTAGCGGCCCAATATCAAGCACCCTTGCCTATAATCATACTCAAGACGATTCAGTAAGACAAACATGGTGATTCGAACACGCGCTATAGAGATAGATAAACGCTTTTGAGATGGAGTTCCGTTGGAAAAATTACCTGAACTTTACGCTCAAAAAGTTTGACTTTTTGCTAAGATTGTTCATCTTATTTTATTTCAAAATTCTTGCAATTTATCTCGGCTAGCCTTTTTAAAGAATACAAAATTTTCAAATTCAGCGACTACCCTTCATTACCAAATTACATGTGCTGGAAAGAAGTGAAATATTTTTGTGAAAAAAACAGCCTCAGATTGCCAACTCCACAAAGACCTGATGAAATATCGCATATTTATAACTTTATAAATGCTGGAAACAGACATTTGTCCCTTGCTATAGGATATCGCCAGGTGAGCTGAGAGAAATTTACTTTTTTATATCGAATTGCCCATCAATTAAAATTTCAAGCAAAATAACTAGTAAATAGAAGTCTGCATTATTTAAAGTGACTTTGGTGGTCGAGCGGGTAATGTTCTTCTGGGGTTTTGGCTGCGGGAGTAGTCTTCTTGCGGGGACCCTTTTTCTCAAGTCGAGGCCAATAAAAAGCCAGATGTAGGTTTGATCTTGTGTGTTTTAATTTAAATATCTTGGGTGTGAGTAATGTGGTAACAAAAAAATCAGATATGTGTTTTTATAAAAAAGTGATATATTTCGATTTTTCGTGTGTGTCTCTTTGTGGAAAATTGTCGACTCGTGATTTTTTGATTTCGTTGACATTCTGAAAACTATAACCTTTCAAACTTCATTTTCTGAATGATTTCAGAACCAGCTACTTCAAAGGCTAATCTTCTGAAATCCTTTAGATTTTTTGAAGGCCATTATTTGGAACCACTTCAAAAGATCAAAGCCTGTTTTTTAAGGTTGATCTCGGAAGTGGTCCGAAATTAAACGGCCATTTTGAAAGGCCATTTTTCAATTTTTAAGGGTCAAAATTTTTGAGGTTCAAAATTTTTGATGGTTAAAATTCTTGAGAGTCAAAACTTTTGAGGGTCAAAATAAATTAATTTAGAGGTCAAAATAAATGAATTTAGAGGTCAAAATAAATGAATTTAGAGGTCAAAATAAATGAATTTAGGTCAAAAAATGTCAAAAAGAAGTCAAAAAATGAAACTTTTTTTTTTTATCAAAAGTTTGTCCTTTTTATGGAGGACATAAATTTCGGTATTGTTGATCCATTGTTTGTTTTCTCATTTTTTGTGTAATTCTTTATACGGATAAACCACTTAGAGGTGTATCCTTCCTGTTGGTGATTTTTGATCAGAAAAAATTTGAATTTTATTGTTGATTTTTTGTTGGGGTTAAATTGGTGTCCATGGATTTTTTTTCGTCGCTTTAGCCAATTTAACCTTTAAAATGATCAAACAAAAATTATTTTTTTTCACTTGAATAACTCTAGAATTTAAGAATGTCGTTTCAGTCAAATTATATGACAAAAAATAAAAAAAAATATTAATTTATTCATTAAATTTATTCAGAACTATAAAAATTATGATTATATATTGTTTTCTTAAAGAAAAAAAACTCTGAATTTCGATTAAATCGACATTTAATTGAAATTTAGTGTTTCAGGATAGAAGTGAATGAGATTTATCACATCACACAAGCTGATTTTATGTTATGAGTAAATAATAAGTGTGTGATTTATATGATTTCATTAAATTATTAAAATGAGTTTGCATAAGTGAGAATATACTATATAATTCATTGGAAGTGATAAAATTCATTGGTTTTTTATTTAAACTTATTATTACTAATGAACAATCATTAAAACCATTGAAGTTATAACGTCGTGACGTATAATATAATGTCGAAGAGTATAATATGGTGAAAAATAGAAAGAAAAAAATTATATTATTTTTTTCTAATTTTTTTTGCGAAATTAGGGTCACGGAGAAATTCAAGGATAAATGATTTTTGTAGTCACAGATATATAAGTGTAGAAATGGTATCAAGTGATTCAAGTGATACACATGACATTTTATTTTTTTACGATATTTTTATTTTGAATATATATTTTTTCATTTATATTTGTTTCGTAATTTTTTTTTCTACGGAGTTTTTTTTTGCTCTACGGTTCACGCACGATAAAATATTTATTACAGGGGGGGCCAATATATCGCCGAAAGTTTTTGCACAAAGATTTCGGCAATATTGGCACATTATGCGATATGGGGACCAAAATTACTTTTTGGTTCAAATAATGAAAGGCGTTCAAGATGACGTAATATATGTCTAACCTTTCCATATCTTTGTCAAACTTAATGATTTAAACTTTGTCAAATTATGCTTCCTATTCAAGTCTGACTTTATCTTGCTATCTGAGTGACTCATCCAGAAGACCTCAAATCTTTACCAAAATATGCTAAAGAGATATCAGGTTCGAATGAAGTGAATCACCAAAATGCGTAGAATTTAATACTGCACCAAACGCAATCAAATAAAAGTTGAAAAGAGTAAATTTTGGAAATTGAGTCATGAGAATGACGTCAAAAAAGTAATATAAATCTCAAATTTTTTTGCGATATTTGCACATTCGGCGATATTGAGAGTATTTTAGCTAAAAATTGTAAAATTGCGTAGGTTTTTGTCGGCGATTTCGGGCTGGCGATATCAGGCCCTCCTGTGAATTCCTTATACAAGCACATAATTTATAAAATATTTAAAGATTGTTATTCAAGAAAAAACCAATACTTCAATATCAGTTGTTTCTTTTTTCGGTTGGAAACATTGTTACATTGAAATGCGTGATCTTATATGACTCATAGAAGAAATGGCGTAGGTTGTAATTTAATTGTTTTCGTAGAGGTCATCTTAGTTATGCCATTACGAAAATATTAGTATTTTCATTTCAGTTTGGACATTCGTAATCAAAAATAAGATAAGAAATTGAGATGAACGCACAGCTTTTATCTTCGTTAATATGACCCAAAATTGTTGGCCGATAGATCTTTGTTTTAAAAATGCAAGCCATGTTTCAGCAAATAAATCAGTACGCTTAGTAGTGAACCTGAACTTAACTTCCAACAATCCCCATTGTTTATTTATTGATAACCTTTAACAAACTACTTGAATACGAAAAAATTCATCTCACGGTGAGATTCTCAAGTTTCTTCACCCAATGCAGTCAGAGAGCTCACTTTAAACACCAACAAGTCAGGGATGAATTTTATGGAGCTATGTTAAAAAAAAATGCGTAAGGGAGAGAAAAACAACTTGTCAACACAACCTATCAAGACCTTTGCGACGCCAAAGCCGCACTTCATTCACAGTCATTCATTGTCGATCCCAGCACTTCAAATGAATCAGAAACGATTCAGAAAAATTTCGCACTTTTTAATAGTTGAGCCAAAATTTCTCTGAATTTCGGCCTGCCCACACTTAAATCATTACAAACTCTTAAAGATTCTAGATATTTGCTATCTGTAAAGTCTGTGAACGACTAAAGACTTATTAATATACCTGAAGATGCTATTGAGCGAAAAACGTGTTGTAACCAAATTATAGAATAAATAAAACTTCTAAAAAACCAAGTGATTTTTTTTTAAATTAATGAGGGAAAAAGTTCTTTGGGTCGGGCTTCTGTTCT
>SCLH01000502.1:439592-464093 GCA_004367855.1 Oikopleura vanhoeffeni
AAGATGCTTTAGCGAAACGTTGTAACCAAATAAAAAATAATAAACTTCAAAAAACAAGTGATTTTTTTTTTATTTATCAGAAAAAATTCTTTGGTCGGGTCTGTACGACTTAATAACTTCACTTAACCAATTTTAAGCCTTGTCCTCTTGAAAATCCCGTCGATATCAATACCTATAAACCAGCACCAGAAAATTGGTCTTGGGGGACAGAAAATTCAATTTTATCGGAAGACGAAAAATACGCGTTAGAGAATAATTTATGCGAAAAAGATGGCGTTGATTTCAGTCATTTATGGCGACAAGGATGTTCATTTATAACTCCATCTGGAGCAGATACATATTTTTGTGGTGATACTGGCTGTGGTTGTGAAATAACAAGGATTTTCACCCATGCAGTTTGTACTAATAAATCAAGGATGAGGGATAATAAAACTAAAATATTTTTCAATCTATGCATAAAAATTAAATTTCATGGAATAACGGTGAAATGATTCTTCGTGTACTTGACGGACCCGACTCGGCAGCTACGGAGAACGTTCTTTAAAATCATGAAATGTCAGGGAAGAGATTGGAAATTAAGTTTTCAATTAATTTCAATTAAGCGCATCTGTTGACACTTAAGGGGATAGCAGCGATGTGGCAGATTGGTTCATTTTTTCGGAGTGATTTTTGAAAGAAAAAAATGTGAAAAATTTCTATTTTATTTTTATCTAAAATGAAAGTGTTCATACTTGCAAACGTTTATATTTTTAAATTTTTTACCTACTTAAGTATCTGTAAAAATATCAAAAACCACTTTTCCACTTACAACTACATTTTCCACTTATCCCGAATGATGGTTTCTTTTAAACGGCCGACTATTTTTAAATTCAGAAATTGTTGGTGCATCATGCACTAATCTCGTCGAGAGACACTCATATCCAATGCAAAAAATTTTTAAAATATGAAGTTTTTCCATTATAGACACAACACAGCTTTTTGAGGAAAAAACACTGCTCAATGATTCTACAATATAAAAACTGTACCTGACTTTAAAAAGTTAAGTACCTATTTAGAGCACTTCCACCATTCCATTCCTCGCCAAAATCCGTACCATTCAGTGCTTGTTTTTCACTGTAGGGACTTTAGTAACATTTTATTGCGCTTCTTTGCTTGGGAGCATAATTTTTTTTCGAAAAATTGAGGTCTTTTCTGCCGTCCAAAGTCCGAATGTTTAGGCAAAAAAGGTTTTTTGGCTAATAAATACCCTCTCCTAACTTTCCATAAGTCTGGACTTTTTTTCATGACAAGACTCTTAAGTTTCTCATTTCGCATGATTTAATTAGCCACTCCTGGCTGGGGTCATGGCTGTATTAAAATAAATTTTTTAATTTCCCATACACGAATTTCTTTCTAAGTTATTGTGAAATTTAGGCTTGCCATCAAAAATTCGAAAAAAAAAATTTTTTGCACTTTCAGCCAATTTTAAAAAAAAAATTTTCACGACAATATTTTATTTTCAAATTTTAAAAAAATTTTTCGAATTCTTCTTTTCTTACAATTGGCTCAACGCTGCAACAAAATTTCCAGTTGGTTTAATGTTCATTCATTAAGCAGACTGACGTTTGATTCCCAAAAATCTTACCGCATTTTGAAAATCTTTCTTTAATTAATACTTTGACAAAAACGTCTATTTTATCGCTTATATTAATTTTTCTTCCTGTGTGACAAATACTCCACATTATTGTTTTTTCATAATTTTTTTTTTCCACATTTTTATAAATAATATTATTAACCCCACCAGAAGTTTCAGATATACAATCTCTCCTATTTATTTCTCATAAGTCCGAAATTAATGTGACTAGCTAACTTACCTATTTACACCCCCGTGCATTATTTTATATATCAGATTTTTTTCAAAATAATAAACTTCTTTATAAATTGCGCTGCCAACCATAGGCACTCACACTCTCGTGCTCACCTTAGCAGTGTTATGTAAATTTCATCGACTATCAGCAAACTATTTCACTTGACCCTTGCATTCGGTTTGGAAATACGGAACACAAATACTAATACTATTAAAATTTCACATGACTCTGAAGCTATATTTTTAACGGTTTCAAAAACTAACAATAACAACCATTTTGGATTGTCGATTTTGCGGTAATTTTCGTCAAATATTTCTAAAAGTCACACACAAATGACGCATAAAACATTTTCTATATTTTTCAACGCAAGTCAGAAAATATTAAACCGCATGCAAATTAAATGGCTTTTTTTTGTCTTTTCTTTACAATTACAAAAAAATAATCAGACAAAAACTTGTGGCAACGAAAAATGCTTAAATTTTCATTAATGCTCTTGAATTTTTCTCGAAAATTTTACAATATCATTGAAATAAAAGTCTTGAAACTCACATTGTTCCCTTAATTAGTAAAAAAAATGTATAATGAGGCATACATTATGTGTCAGTAACGCTTTAATAAGCACAAAAATCAAACAACTAATATATTTTCGTCTAAGTTAATATTGCCGCCAGCTCGCCATACGCTGCTACCCCCCTTAAAAGCATTTACTACACTGTCATAACATACAGCTTATGTAAAAGAATGTTCTAGAACCGAATCCAACGGTGAAATGTTTCTCTGTAATTCAAACCTAACCATTGGCCCAGGAGCAATTCTACAAATCCAGAGACGACATTGGAGACTTTTATTGTGTCTCAACCTATTTTATACACTACTGTATATCTTTTTTATTTAATATTGATATGTTATCTATTCATCTCATTCACCTCATACTCTACTAAATTCTTCATAATAAATTTTATATACTGTCACTGCCATATTAAAGTTTAATTTCCCCTCCTTCACCATCCCCAAAGCGGTTCCAACTTCCATCTTCGGACGGTCACCCTAAATTTGCATGACAATTCCCAGCACACTTTAGGCCTAGTAATTCTGGATTTGCATTCAACTGACATAGAATTTAATGTGTGATTGACGGCAAGTATTTCTAAGGATGTTGAAAGAGTCAATATCATTTATATTTTTATTCCGCTAAATAAAGATATACATATCAATAAAGTCAACTGTGAGCAAATGCACGACTTAGCAAAGACCACGAGCGTTTGCTTTAATTCTCTTGTTCTTAAAAATAATTAGATATAAGACAAGATTTCGATTTTAGCACAATTTAGAATCGATTCTAGAAATTAAATCTATTTTGCTAGTCTCATAACATGTCTAATTACAATTAATTCTTAAAATCCAGTAATCACTAACATCTTTCAATGCATATTTCACCATCAATATATTTTAATGCAATCTTATTATCCTATCTATAGCAGATCTTGCTGGCCAGACCATCAATGTGTTTTAAAACAGGAAAAAATAGGTATTTACACCATTTCACCATCCTACTGTAGTAGGCGCCAAGCGTTTTATCTATTGGAATTTTATTCTCTTTATTCATTACATTCTCAGAGCTAGTGGGCACCTCTTCAATTTAGAAATTTTTCTCAGGGAACAAAAGGAAATTTATTAAGACCCCCTCCCACACCCTCTTCCGATAAAAAGTCCTCTTATACACTTTTTTCGGAGGATTGAGGATTAATGTCTATTGTCAAACGTTATGTCCATTGTGTGATTTGCGCTTTCCTGGATAACATATCCACAACAACCCAAATTCTAGAGAAGCAGTATCGTCCATGACCAAATCAGAATCCTTGCTTTTCAAAATTTTCGCTCAAAATATTTATTTATTCTTTCAAGAATAGTTAAACAACTTTAAATTCCTTTTGCGCACGAATTACTTTTTTCGTAGCAGTGTACTAGTTATCCAATTGGGGACAACCATGACGCCCTCAAAATCCTAGAAAAAATAATAGAACGAATCTGCATCTTAAAACCGACTTATAGAGCGTGACACAATTGTCTAAGTCTTGAAAAAAAACATGACATAGCCCCATACGTCCCCACAAAATCCTCAAGAAATTTCATCTAACCTTACTTTTATTGTAGTTTATTCTATAATCCCGATTTTATAAATCTCCAAAAAAATTTATAAATTTCCCGCGAGCTATTAACATTATTCCCCCAAAACTCCCGCACACCAATAATTTTAAATATGATTTCTCTCTCTAATCTATTGACTTTATATTATCGTCTAATTTTTATCTCTGTAGCATTAACCCAGACATTCTCAAACAAAATCAAAAACCGTCCTCTACATGTTCCTCAAACCTTCTTTATTACATTGAACTATCAACTAATTGTTTCATTTGAACTTCATAGGTTCTTTCCACCCACATTTTCCCTCTGTGTCCTTAAATCTCATTCCTAAATATTACGAACTGTGAGATGCATTACATTTGTTAAAGTGACTCATGTGATTGTCCTCACGATGCAGCAAAGTTTTAACTATGTACTTTCCTTATTCTCGATCTCAGATTTCGCTCAAAAATGAAGACCACTCAAAAACAACACTTCATTATTTAACAATTAAGATTTCGACCAGTTTTAAAGTAATAACTAATTCACAATACTTGCCAGTCCTTCCATATTAACTTACTAGCCGACAACTTGGATCCAATTCATTCACATTTATTTTTTTGCGTGTTCTTATAATGTGGTCAAAAACGTAATACTTAGGACATAAATTCGGAAGATAGGTTTCATATTTCCTCTTAGAATGTTCAATTCTTCAATTCTTCAACGTTTTAGTGTCTTCTTGTTCACCATCCTGTTGCTCTATGTCATTAGAATCGCATAAGGACCTTTTATCAGCGTAAATTAAATAAACCATATTTTCCTAAGCGAGTAATAGGTTCGTTTACTTTTTGGATTAAATTTATGACAGTCTACTTGCTGTATATTTCTTATTCTCGATAAAATTTTTCTTACTGATCTACATGTACCTTATTTTTTGCAAAAAAAATCAATAATCTCAATAAATAAAGCCTTTGCGAGTCCGTTACATCAGAGAAAAAACATTCTAGACTTTTTTATCCTCATATACACCATAGCACCAAAATGATCACGTGAGTTATATTTTTTACGGATATAGAGATTATTGATAACACAACTGTACTTGCGTTTTTTCTCATTACTATAATTGTCCTTAAAATCTAATTTTGAAAGAAGTAACTGTTTTTCCTTTACGAAGATCTTACAATGACTCTTTCTCCGTCACCAAGATCCAAAACAAACTTTATCACCGTGAAACCTTACAAAATTACGTATAATGCAGTTTGTAATTCAAGAGTAATGCACAAATCAGCTGATCAAATTACGCCCAATTCATCTTTTGGCATCAAACTCTAATTCGAAGAGATTTGTAACAATAATACAATATTCTCCTCAAAACGTCACGTGATCTGTATTTTCGCAACTAAGAGAATAAGATTTAATATAATTCAAAACCTTATTTTTGGATTATTTCGATCAACCGTGATTTCATTATTCAAGATTTGATAATGTGTTCATAAACAACCAGTCCTTTAAAAGCTTTAAGTTGACCTGAACTTTTTTGATAAAAAATACGTAAGTATGTAGATTCTTTTTATTATACATATACACATACCGTTTTCATTCGTTCAAAAATTATCCAAATCACGTTGACGCCCCCCTACCAAAGAGATTCTCACGACTTTCTCAGACTTTTATTCTGCCACTTTAATTGGCCTCCCTGTTTTCACACGAGCGTTCTAGAGTCCCAACACTTCCGAATCGGCACAGATGACGTAAGTGCCGTCATGACAGAATCAGGTACACTATCTATCACAAAATTTCACGCGTGTCCACAATCTTTATACCTGAGCTTTTAGTTTAAAATTCATGCTTATTTTGCAGTCTTACATACCAATTTTCTCTTTAATATTTTCAATTTTACAAATGTCCTTTACCTCTAAATTCTGCTTATTTATTGCCCTGTTTGTCGACTTCGGACGATTTAGGAGAAGAGTTTTTAATTTTCTTATTCAATTTGATGACTTTTATCTAAACTTTTTTTAAACAATGTTTTATAGGACCGTGCAACAACCTTTGCTATATACTTATTATTATTGACAGAATATAATGTGTTGATAATGATTCTGCATCAAGGTTATATGCTGATTCTGATGCACACCACGGTGGTGTCTAACAGTACATTCGGGTCCATGAGATTGTAGCATCCGGCGTTGTATACCAATCACTCGAGGGAGTCAATCCGACATATTCGTTTACGCCAAACAAGACTTCATCAATTCCTACTTCATGTTGAAATGAGATTCCAAATCAGAGCCACTATCAGAGCATGCTGGATTACTTACACGCTTTTAGCGGTGACGTCTGTGGATTAGATATATGGTTTATGAATATTTGATAAGAGGCATTTTTATAAGTCCGGAACTTTTAGAAGCTCCTATTCTAGAAGCCGTATTTTTCGATGAATTTTCATTGAGCAGCTTTTTTTGAAGCTTTAGTTTTTCCAACGCTTTCCTTATTATATAAAAATTTTTTTTATAACATGCATTTGACTTATGAGATCCTGATACATAAAATAAATTCAAATTTTAGAAATTAAATTTGAAAATAAATTATGATTTTTCGACTGAAATTAAATTTTCGTTAAAATACTAAAATATTCCAAATCATCAGCACACAACATGAACTTAGCCTCCATCCTAATAATTGCTAAAGAATTTTCAGACAAAATATTTCTCACTGTAAAAATCCAATTTTATCAAAAAAAATTCTAGATAAAATTTGTGCGCTTTTAATGGATCTATAGGGCTGTTCTCCAGCAGTTGCTGGGAGAAATAGCTGTATTTTAAACCTCAATAATATATTTTGTGAGATTAACGGTGCACTCTGTTTTCACCCTTGCCTTGAGTCTCTTAACCTTTGAAAAAACTAGAAAAAAAATAAATTCTCTAATTGAAAAATATCTAACTTACAACCCGCTATATCATGGATTATATACTAAGTTTTACTTTTTTACTCTTCATGAACGATTTATCTATATAACCAAGTAATTCCATCGAAACAGATTTACATAATTGCCGCACTATTAATCTTATTTGCCCATGAAGTTAATATTTCTCTACCAATCGTCCCATCGCAGAAGAGTCTTTATTTGGATTCTCTAATTTTTGCTCCGTAATTTTTTTTTTAACCAGCAACCTATGTTATAGTTAAATTAGTCGCAAAATGTACATTATTTTACAAAACAAATACGTTAACTCAACGAAGAGTTCATCCGATTTTTTCTCTTTTCTTCATCTCCGATATTTCTTTTTATTAATTTATTAGCCTTGACAAATTTTATCCAACTTATTCTTTCAGACGTTTCTCGCACTCACCGTGCATCTTCTTTATCAGTTCTTTTCTACTGCGCCGCCTATCCTTTATACATTGCTTAGGCTATTACTCATTGCAATATTTTCGAAAATAGATCCCTAAAACAATCGACTTAACTTATCTAGGAATTTTTCAATTGAGTGTAAGTGGCGCTATTGATTCTTTATATTCTATTTTGACTATTGCTATGTTTCGAATGTTAAAAAATGTACTTATTTTCTGCCAGCAACAATGCGAATTTCCTAATACTGGAGTACTGAGTTTTAGTAATGAACACGAAATATCTGTGTATGCAATTCTGTGGGGAGTGTTACGGATACGAAGAAGAAAGAATAAAACCCGTTTGAACACATGTCTCCGACAAAAAATTACTACTGTCACCAATCCGTCATCTTAAAAGCGGCTTCCATAACCAGCAAAGACTGATGTCGCTTAATTAATACGTTACGATAAGATTAATTTACTTAAGTCCGTTCTAATTTCTTTTTGCTTTTTACTATTTTTTAAGCTTAACCGTTTTTATTATTCTGTTCTCTGATTATACAACTAATTTTTTTTATATTCACTTTGGACAATTTTGTAGTTCGAGTTTTTCCATTTGGACATCGTTACAATTTCAAAAAAATAAATATTAATTATTTGAAATTTCCCGCATTTTTTCCCAAAATTTTTTATTGATCGTTTTAACTTTTTGACAATTTAATTGTATTAAAACCTCAACGAATATAGCCACATAACTATTCTTCTTGCTATGCTACATATTTTACTTATTGCTTGTTTTTTGAAATATTCTATTAATATGCTTATTTTGCGCTTTTTGTTCTTATATTTTAAGAGTATAACATTATAAAAATTTTTTCCGCTCAAATTAAGTCCAAATTTTGACTTTACGTGTTTTTTTGAACTTTCCATAATAATGATCGCCGATTCACATATTATGTTTCAGAGGTCATTTATAGTCGTATAACCAAAATTTTTGTCAACTAATGCGTTAGGCTCGCGCGATTTTTATTCCTTACTTCGGATAAATTTTCACAGCCTCTGTGTGTACACCCCGATACTCCATTTGGCATTGAAAAATAAGTTAATCTAAATATTCTTATGCACTGGTTCAAAAATTCCCCATTAAATTTTTTCTGTGCGACTAGGCCATTTCTTTATGTGGAAAATTCAATACAAACGCATTGCAAGGATCTAAATTTTCTTCTTAATCCTTTAATATAGTTTAGTTTCTTAACTTTCCAATTTTTGACCATGTTTCTTGGAAAATTTTTATCAAGAAAATTCTTTCATGAACGTACAAGACAAATTTTTACGCACTACACCGACCAATGTCTAAAGTTATTAATTGTCTTTTAAAAAAAAATCTGTAGTTCGAGTTCGTTGGAAATGGATGTACATGTGAATCGGTTTGTTTTTCCATTAATTATTAGAGATATTTAAAAATTATAACCGTTGTCACGATATTGAATCTTTTATTAAGATAAAATAAATACTTTTCAACATTTTCTTTCTTTCTTTCATCGCTCTTGAAACAGCTGCATCTGTCGATCCTGTGACTCTTCCTCTTAAGGAGGGTCTGTCAGATAATTGGGCTCTTTTTTACACATTTTTGAGTGAAGTTTCTGAGAAACCTGGCCTCAGAAATAATTAATTTTTTTGTCCAAATACGTAGTACAACTCTTAAGGAAGCTGCCAGTACTATTCAGAGCATCTAATAACTCAACCTACGCTCAGTAAATGGTCTTTAGTAGGCGTCCCTAAAATCACTAAAAGGCCTACTCCTCATTTATTCCTCATCACTTTTTCTTGTTATTTGCGATTCAACTTCCAAATATAAATGCGCATCGTATTTGGGAGCCTCACGCAAAAGCCTACTCCTCCTTGAAAATATATAGAAAACTTTCAATTTGTGCATCAGATTCACCGCAAAGCCTGGATTAAGGTCCGAGCGGAGATTTTTTTCTAATTTTATTTTCAAAAATTGCAGGAACGACTTATGAATTTTCAGTTTTTGGTGAAATTCTGAACTATTAATTTTTTAAAACCTACTTTTTTTGAAAAAAATTCAAAATTCAGAAAAAATCCTGGTAGTTAAAAAAATCAGTGACAAATTCTATACAAAATAGGGCAATCAAAAAAGTTATCTGAGAAATCTCAATTATCGTCACCCTTAATTTAACCTTTCATTTCAACCCCCGAAAAACCGACTTTTCTTNTACAACATAGGTGTATTAAAAAGTATTATACGTGAAGCTGAGATATCGTCGCCCACATCCTAAAGATTAGAAGTCAAAATGGTGTCCCGAGTCAGCTCCCGTTCCCCCCCTGAAGACACATTCAGTTTTCATTTATTTTGTTTCTGTCTTTTCGAGATTGTAACCTTAAAAGGTTACATAACTTTCAAAAATTTCAATTCATTTTCAATATTAAACAAAAATTTATTGTGAAAGATATTTATATAAAACTTGTTTCGTTAATTTGCTGCATTTCCAAAAACTTAATTTTTGTCAGTTAAAAGTGGGAAAGACGTGCACCATTTGTTGTTGGTGCGGCATCAACAATATTGATCACCATCCGGTATGCGGTGCGGGAGCCCGATTCAAGTATTGCTTTATTTGGAGGGAAGGATCCAGTCGGTTGATTGGCTGAAATGTTAAAACTGAATAACGTCCTTCTCAGCCAATCATCTCTGTGCATTAAACATCATTTGAATCGGGCTTGCCAAAATCACACGGGGTGGAGCTCCATGGTATGTCAATAACTTCAGGAAAATTTTGCAAAAAAATAATTTAAAATTAACCCTTTCAAGCTCAGAAATTAGTTTTGAAGCTATCGGAAGCTGCACAAAACACATAGAAACTGCGATTTTAACAACAATTTCTGAAACAATTTCTACAACAATTTCCGGAGACAATTTTCACACAATTTCTACCACAACTTCCAATCAACCAAGCATCAAAACAATTTGACACGACAAATTTAAACCAACTTGACGACCTTAAAAAAATCAACAACTGTCCGAAACTCTAAAGTAACAACCGCAACAAAAATGTTAGAAATTTCGCCAAATAACCCAGTTGTACCGACATCAGCAAATTTCAATTTCACTTTTGATGATTTGACAAAAAACGTTGCTGATTCTAAGTGTCAATTATTCAATGTGAAATGCAATGACATTGGTTTCTACATCCAAATTAATCAGACCTGTAAATCTAAGAAATTCAGTTCAATTTCGATGAACAATAATGGCATATTTTTTCACTCAAAAGATTTACTTCAAAAGGGATTCATTAAAAATGCAAAATATCGGCTAGGTTGTCTATATCCAAACTTCGCATATATAAAAGTCGAAAAATATTTCGTTTACCGAAAAAGACTAAATCATATTAAGATAGGTAAAATCATAAGCTTCTAGAGACGTCAAGTAAAGTAAGATAAAACAGTACTGAGATAGTTGTAACCATAGCACGGACGGAAGTTGCCATGAAAAGATTTAGATCATTGGTACTAGAAAGCGATATACCATTTTCCTTAATATTCGAAATTTGCTTTTTTAATATCCTGAATGAATAGTTCAGAAATGCCTTAATCCAAACTGAATTTTCAAAATAGGAAATGTTCTTTTGAAGTGGTGAGTTTAACTAATAAATATATTGTCTGCTTTTTTGAGTATGAAATGTTGCAAAATTCGAGCTTAGGTGGTCGCTTTTTCTTAAATAATTTGGTAACTGTAATAATCTATTAAAATAATATCGATTTCTGATATCAAATTCTAATGGGAAAGATAGGAAAAGTAAAAGATAACTGCTCTTAGTTTGGTCACGGTTTCACAACTTTGATGATTATTGCGATTTCATGATAATTTTCTTTTTTAAATAAAAAAATTTAGTATAATATTATTCAGAAAGTTTCCCTCCAGTTAATGGCTATACGTTTTCGATTTATTCATTTTCAACAATTGATTCGATAATAAAGAATCTTCCGCCCTACAGATTTCAATACAAAAAATTTTTTGAACTTTGGAGTCTAGAACTTTTTTCGAATACGGAAGTAATAATGCGGCATAATTAAAATACGAAAAATTTAACATTTTATTTCAAAATAATTCGAAAATACGAAATTTCTTTGCTTGTTTATTAAGGCTTAGGCCGATTTATTCTGAATCAAGAAATGCTACAGGGGCGGTCCATACGATGTTGGTAGGCAGGCGGAAAGATTTTTTCTATAATATTTTTGAAATGCGTTTTAAAACATTTGTATTGTGAGCTTGATCCGTAGAAAAGGCTCGATTTTTGTGTTCGCTAAGAGCTGCTGGTTTTTTTCGGACAATTCGGGTCAATTATTTGGGTTTTTAAAATGTTCAAATTCTTGCTTTGTAAGTTTGCAGTTTTGATATGATTGCAGATAGCGGTGTTACGGCTATCTGGTTTGTGTTACCTATGCGTGAAATTCAGTTAACGCTCACTTTTGACCAATGTTAATTTTTGAAAGAAAACTGTTCGTGCATCGAACAACGTGCCTAGTTCGGACGTGCAACTGTTGTTAGTAAACAGATTTTTTCAGCCGTTTTGAAAAAAAAGGATCTGACATTTTATTTTGTCTATTTTCGATACAAATTCTTGCACCTAAGAAAGATAATTTCGGTTGTGTGACAAGGTTTTTAACCGTAAAAGATAGTTTGCTAATCCCAGCGTTCATTGTATCAGAATGGTGTTCAACTGAATTTTTTCAGACAAATGCAGAGTAAAGTCATCAGCATAACGCTGATTAATGTTTAATGGTTTTTGGCTTTTAATTAATTTATTCCAGAAAATGTTCATTTTTATTGAAAATACCGTGAAATTTAGATAAAAAATGCAACTTCATTTCGATAGTTCCGGATTGTGGTTGAAAATCTTGGCAATCTCTTTAGAAATGGCCTGTTATGACCTTTATACACATATGCATATCACCAGATAATTAAAGCATATGCTGTTTTGTCAGCGTTTCTTTGATAAAATTCCGATCAATGTCGGTTGAAGAAAGGTAAACTTTGAATTTCAACTTGAATTGAAGGGCCAAAACTCAGCTGTAGTTTAATTTTTTTTTAGCTAATTTTTTTATGAAGAAAACCAAAGAATAAACTTTAATGCATTTTTAACAGAAAATGTTCTGAATTAAGATTTGGTGAAAAGTGTTTTTTTGATGAACACCTTTAGATGAGCCCATTAGAACGCGTCCTGTCATTGTCGGGTGCTTCCCAGCAAATGTGATGAAGAAAAATAAGCCCTTTTAAAACTCAAATATCTTGTGTTGAAAATTAAGTGAAACATCTATGTTTTTCAATTCCACATTGCATTTTTAAACACTGTGAGGAATGGATAAAAGTGATAAATTTTAGAATTATTGTTAACATGAGCCGTTAAATGGCATAAAACCTTATTGCTGATATCTCTCTCCATTGAAAGTTTAACTTCATATCACGTATGCCAAAAATTACATTATGTCGATATAATTTGTCAGAAAAAAATTCTCTACAATAAAAGACTGATAAAAATTTTTTCAAAATTTTTTCAATTTGCCGAATTTTTTTGAAAAATTCATTGCTTATAGTTAAATAATAGGCAAAATGTACATTATTTTACAAAAAAAACGGTTAACTCAACGAACGGTACATCCGATTCCCTTTTCTCTTTTGATAAAATTATGCTCGATTATCTTAGTAAAATTAATGACTGGAAACAAAATTTTAATAATTTTGTCAGATTTCTCGCGATCACTATTTAATGCGTTTTATTGCTGCGCTTCAGTACATTGATTAGGCTAAAAATTGAAGTATTGAAAAAGGAACAAAAATCTTAAACAATTATGAATTGAATACTTTCATTAAGTGTAACTTTTTTCTGTGATTATTATTTTTTTTGTAATTTGAGACTATCCTATTCTAAGGGATTGTCAATAATAAATTATTTGCAATGCGAATCCGATATTCCTAGAATTAAGTTATCGACAGGAATAAACTTTTTTGGTCAAATACAAAAAAATAATACCGAACTTGAGACCCCGTGGTCAAAATAACTACTTGCACCCACAATCCCCTTAAGGGTAGTAGTGAAACTGCCACAATACCCATAATTTTTTTCTTTTTCAATTACGACATATTTTTTCTTCGAAATGGACTAAATAGTCATTCACATATTTACAACAGATTTTAAGATCAGATCAATTTTTGTGACGCATGGTCACTGAGCCACGAAAAATTTGTTTGACTTAATTCAGGCCTTGTTATAATCTATCCAAAATCTTATATTTATGAGAAAAAGTGCGCTGAAGCATGGTTCTTGGCGCATGATGGTCCAGTACAAAATTTGTCTGACAAATGCAATTTGAATTATACAATAAGAAGATCAATCTTTAATTCTCGCGATTCAATGTAACAGTTGCACCACATACACCAACCACTGGTTAACCGCACTTAAACACCGAGTCCGTCAGGTTTTTGCCAAATAAAACAAGGATCCTAGAAGCTTATATTCGGAAAGTTTCAAATTGGATTGAGATCGGAAGTGGTGAGATTTGGGTCAAATATACTAAGGGCTGAGTTTCGAACAGAAACAGTGGCTTGGAATCCTCTGTGTTCAAGAATCACGACCATAGTCCTTATTTCGATTTCCAGCAAACCCGTACCTCAACGGAATTTTTTTGGTGGCATTGCACTGTTTTTAAAATTACTCACTTTCATATTCAAAATTGCCATTTTGCGCACTGTTTGTCGAATCAGTCAATCAGGCCGAAATTTGCAAAAAGTACTTTCATGAGATTGTTCACTCACCCATTGGGCTTGTTACATTCCAAAAAATAACTATTTTTTGGCATTCTCAACAGAAAAAGCCTTATATCCCTATTCACACTTTGTAAATATCACGGCCCCTAAGCTCTTAAAACAAAAACATACACTATTTTCTAATAGGGCCGGGATATCAAACCGTTGGAAAATAACCATTATGTTTTGGCACATTCAACCACAGATTGCTGACCCTTGAGGCAAAAATCGAAAAAAGCTCCTCACAGCACTGATATTCGAACACAATTTTTCGATTCTTACCAAATCTCAAACTTTTCGAATATAAATATGTGTATATAAGCTCTAGGATCCTTGTTTATTTTGAAAAAACTGGAGGAACTCGTTTTTTACCTACGGTAGACATATGGTTGGTGGAAGTGGTACTGAACTGTCAAATGGAATCTCGAATCAAAAATAGATCTTCCTTATATTTCTTTCAAAAATTTGCCAGATCTGTCGTTGTTTTCTAACCGTATGAAGCACTACTGAAATCACAACAAAATCACTAAACCACCGCCTTAAGGATCGTTGGGCTACGATATTGGGCTCTTTTTTATCACATTTTCAGTGAAGTTTCTCTGAAACCTGGCTTCAGAAATAATTAATTTATTTTTTAAATACGGTATACATACTCTTAATGGAAGGTGCAGTATATTAAGAGCATCTGATACCTCAACTCCACTGCTCACAAATTGGGTTTTTTAGTTTTAGGCATTCCCGAAAAGCACTAAAACAGCCTACTCCTCATTCATCTCTCATCAACTTTTATTGATATTTGCAAGTTTAGAATGTAGATATAAATACTCATCACAAACGGTCCCTTTTTTCCAAAATTTTTGGCCTCTAGTGGTCAAAAAACAGCGGATTTGGGAGCCCTTCACGCAAAGCCACTCCCCTGAAAATATGTAGATTTTTTTTTAATTTGTGTGCTTCAATCACCGCAAAAGCTTGAATTAAGGTTTAGACGGTCGCCCTTTTTCAAATTTTCTTTCCAAAAGTCTCAGGACGACTTGTGAAATTTCTAGTTTTTTGTTGAAGATTCTGAACTTTTTTGAAAATTGGAAAGAAAATTAAAATTGAAATTTTAACGTTTTTGGCAGTAATTTCGAGTTAAGGTGTCTACCATTTCACAATTTTGAAAGGTGACAAATTAATCTATGATCGAAATTTGGTACCGTTCACTTCAAATTTCCTCAAAAATCTTCAAAAAATCTCAATTAAAAATTCAGAAAAAATCTTGGACCTTTAAAAAACCATCAAGTGGAGAATTCTCTAGCAGAAATGGGGGCAAATCAAAAAAGAAAATTTTTTGGTCATTTCCAACAAAAAGTGCTTTTATTTTTTCGAAATTAGGCTTAAAAAAAAGCGCAGTGAGAACACAGACTAGAGAAAGTTGGCTTACTCAGACGATATATTTTGATTGGAAGCACTTTTTTTCGGTGAAATTTTTTGCGAAAGATGACCAATGAAAATCATATTTCGAGTTTTAAGCTGGAATTTCAAATTCGCCTTTGAGAGTCTTTAGGATAATGCAAAATAAAAGAATAGTATTGAAAAAAAAATCATGAAAATCCGGATTAATAGACAAGCCAAAATAACTTTTTTAAGAATTGATTTTGGCACTTTTCTAGGTGCATGTAGAGCCTCATTTGTTTCGATCGAAATTTTTTTTTTGTTTTGTCAGAATGACCCACTGAACCTCGGTTTCTCGAAATCAATTGCAAATTAACTTTTTCCCAATTCTCAGTTTTCAGGAAGAGCCGATTCAAAAATATTACATTTACCTTTCCCCACCCCTTACACGGGGACAACTTAATTATAATGCTTAATTTCGCCCCCGTAATCTATTTTATGATCTTCTATCTGAAATATGACTATTTAAAAAAAAATTTTTTTATTCGTACTTTTTATTAATTATAAATGCCAAAATTGAACTCTCCGTGAAAACTTGAGCAGGAGCAAAATAGTGTTTAAAATTTTTTATCGCATAATTGAAAAGAAATAAGACTTCTATTAAGGGTGTATGTATGATAATCACACTTGACTTATCAAAGGAGTAGCGGTGGCGCGCCCTTTGTTTGAATCAATTAAAATCAATGCAATTGACACAAAATTCCATACTATAGTTGTTTAAACATTTTATTCGTTAATATTTTCGCTTTATTAAAAATCATTTTTAAATGATATATAAGAAGAGATTTTGCACTGTTTACGAAAGCTTTTTTTTGTTTTTTTTTTTTTCATTTTTACGAATCACCTGAACGTGAAACTAATTATCTCTTAACAACAAGTTTTGTCGACTGTTATTTTTTTCCGGTTATTTTGAAAGTTTCACTAATTGGTATAGTAACCGGTGTGCTCGAGTTTTTGACTGCTGGGCAGAAATTGGTGCATTTTTAAAAAACTCGTTTTTCGAATACGTTATACGAAATTTGTTACCANCTCAGACTGTTTTATTTTACTTACTTTGACGTCTCTAGAAAGCTTATGATTTTACCTATCTTAATATGATTTAGTCTTTTTCGGTAAACGAAATATTCAGACTGTCTGAGATATTGTTAACCATACACGGAAAGTTGCCATGAAAAATTTTCAGATCATTGTACTAGAAAGCGATAACCATTTCCTAAATTTTCGATTGCTTTTTTAATAATCCTGAATGATAGTCAGAAATCCTTAATCCAAACTTGAATTTCGGAATAGGAAATTGTTCTTTGAATGGTGAGTTAACTATATAAAATATATTGTCTCTTTTTTGAGTTGAAATTTGCAAAATCAGCTTTGTGTCGCTTTTTCTTATACTAATTTGGTACTTAAAATCTATTTTAAAATAATATCCGATTTCTGATTCAATTCTATGGGAAATATAGGAAAAGTAAAATACTGCTCTTAGTTTGGTCACGTTTCACTTGATGATTATTGCGATTTCATGATAATTTCTTTTTAATAAAAAAATTAGTATAATATTATTTCCAGAAATTTCCTCCAGTTATGCTAACGTTTTCGATTTATTCATTTTCAACCATTATTCGATAATAAAGAACTTTCCGTACAGATTTCAATACAAAATTTTTTTTGAACTTTGGAGTCTAGAACTTTTTTCGATACGGAAGTAATAATGGCGGCATAATTAAATACGAAAAATTTAACATTTTTATTTCAAAATAATTCGAAAAACGAAAGTTCTTCTTGTTTATTAAGGCTAGGCCGATTTATTCTGATCAAGAATGCTACGGCGTCCATACGATGTTGGTAGGAGCGGAAGATTTTCTATAATATTTTGAAATGCGTTTTAAAACATTTGTATTTGAGCTTATCCGTAGAAAGGCTCGATTTTTGTGTTCCTAAGAGCTGCTGTTTTTCGGACAGATTCGGGTCATTATTGGGTTTTTTAAAATGTTTAAATTTGGCTTTGTAAGTTTTGCAGTTTTTGATATGATTGCAGATAGCGGTGTTACGGCTATCTTGTTTGTGTTCACCTATGCGTAAATTCAGTTTACGCTCACTTTGACCAATGTTATTTTTGAAGAAAACTGTTCGTCATCAGAACAACAGTCCCTAGTTCGGTGCAACTGTTGTTAGTAAACAGTTTTTCAGCCGTTTTGAAAAAAATCTGACATTTTATTTGTCTATTTTCGATAAAAATTCTTGCACCTAAGAAGATAATTTCGTTGTTGACAAGGTTTTTAACCGTAAAAGATAGTTTGCTATCCCAGCTGTTCATTGTATTCAGAATGGTGTCAACTGAATTTTTCAGACAAATGCAAAGTAAGTCATCAGCATAACGCTGATTATGTATTATGGTTTTTTCTTTAATTAATTTATTCCAGAAATGTTCATTTTTATTGAAAATCCGTGAATTAAGATAAAAATGCAACTTCATTTCGATATTCGGATTGTGGTGAAATCTTGGCCAACTCTTTAGAAATGCCTGGTTATGACCTTTATACAACATATGCATATCACCAGATAATTAAAGCAAATGCTGTTGTCAGCTTCTTTGATAAAATTCCGATCAAATGTCGGTTGAAAAGGTAAACTTTGAATTTCAACTTGAATTTAAGGCCAAACTCAGCTGTAGTTAATTTTTTTTAGCTAGAAATTTTTTTATGAAGAAAACCAAAAATAAACTTTATGCAATTTTTAACAAGAAATGTTCTGAATTAAGATTTGGTCAAAAGTGTTTGTTGATGAACAACCTTTAGATGAGCGCCATTAAACGCGTCCTTCATTGTGGGTGCTTCCAGCAATGTGATGAAGAAAAATAAGCCCTTTTTAAAACTCAAATATCTTGTGTGAAAATTAAGTGAACATCTATGTTTTCAATTCCACATTGCAGTTTTTAACCTTGAAATGGATAAAAGTGATAAATTTCTAGAAATTATTTTAACATGAGCCGTTAAATGCATAAAACCTTATTGCTGATATCTCTCCATTGAAGTTTAACTTCATATCCACGTATCCAAAAATTACATTATGTCGATATAATTTGTCAGAAAAAAATTCTCTACAATAAAGACTGATAAAATTTTTCTTAATTTGCCGGGAATTTTTTTTGAAAATTCATTGCTATAGTTAAATATCCCCTATTCACACTTTTGTTAATATCCCGGCCCTATAACTTAAAAACACACTACATTTCCTAATCAGGGCCGGGATATTAACAAAAGTGTGAATAGGGGATATAGGCAAAATGTACATTATTTTACAAAAAAAGGTTAACTCACGAACGGTACATCCGATTTCTTTTCTCTTTTTAATAAATCATTCTCGATTACCTTAGTAAAATTATAGACTGACAAAATTTTAATAATTTTTGTCAGATTTCTCGCGATCACTATTTAATGCAGTTTTATTGCGCGCTATTAGTACATTGATTAGGCTAAAAATTGAAGTATTGAAAAAGGAACAAAAATCTTAACAATTATGATATTGAAATACTTTCATTTAGTGTAACTTTTTTCTGTGCTTATTATTTTCTGTAATTTGAGACTATCCTATGTCTAGGACTGTCAATAAATAAATTATTTTTGCAAGCGAATCCGATATTCTAGAATTAGTTATTCGACAGGAATAAACTTTTTTGGTCAAATACAAGAAAAATAATACCGAACTTGAGACCGTGGTCAAAAATAACTACTGCACCCAGAATCCCCTTAAGGGTATGTAGTGAAACGCCACAAAACCCATAATTTTTTTCTTTTTTTTTCATTGACATATTTTTTCTTCGAAAAATGACTAATAGTCATTCACTATTTACACAGATTTAAGATCCAAATTCAATTTTTGTGACCAGTGGTCACTGACCACAAAAAATTTGTTGACTTAATTCAGGCTTGTTAATCTATCCAAATCTAATATTTATTGAGAAAAAGTGCGCTGAGCATTCTTCGGCGCATGATGGTCAGACAAAATTTGTCTGACAAATGCAATTTGAATTATACAATAAGAAGATCAATCTTTAATCTCGCGATTCAATGTAACAGTTTAGCACCACATCCACCAACCATCTGGTTAACCGCACTTAAACACGAGTCCGTCAGGTTTTGCCAAATAAACAAGGATCCTAGAGCTTATATCGGAAAGTTTTCAAATTTGGATTGAGATCGGAACTGGTGAGATTTGGTGAAATATACTAGGGTCTGATTTCGAACAGAAACAGTGCTAGAATCCGCTGTGTTCAAAATCAGACCATAGTCTTATTTCGTTTCCAGCAAACCGTACCCAAGGAATTTTTTGGTGGCATTCACTTTTTTAATTCTCACTTTCATATTCAAAATTGTCCATTTTGCGCACTGTTTGTCGATCAGTCAATCAGGCCGAAATTTGAAAAAGTACTTTCAATGAGATGTTCACCACCCCTTGGGCTTGTTACATTCCAAAAATAACATTTTTGGCATTCTCACAGAAAAAGCCTTATATTCCCTATTCACACTTTTGTAAATATCACGGCCCTACTACTTAAAAACACACTACTTTTCCTAATCAGGGCCGGGATATCAAACCGTTGAATAACACTCTTTTTTGGCACATTCAACCAGATTGCTGACCATTGAGGCAAAAATCGAAAAAAAGCTCCTCTACACTGATATTCAAACAATTTTTCGGATTCTTACCAAATCTCAAAACTTTCGATATAATATATATAAGCCCTTGTTTATTTTGAAAAAAACTGAGGAACTCGTTTTTTACCACGGTTAACCAGATGGTTGGTGGAAGTGGTACTGAACTGTCAAATGGAATCTCGAGATCAAAAATAGATCTTCCTTATATTTCTTTCAAAAATTTCCAATCTGCGTTTTTCTAACCGTATGAAGCACTACTGAAATCACAACAAAATCACTAAACCACCGCCTTAAGGATCGTTGAGGCTACGAATATTGGGCTCTTTTTTAACACATTTCAGTGAAGTTTCTCGAGAACCTGGCTTCAGAAATATTAATTTTTTTAAACTACGTATACATCTCTTAAGGAAGGTGCAGTACTATTAAGAGCATCTGATACCTCAACTCCACTGCTCAAAATTGGTTTTTTAGTAAGGCAGTCCCTATAAAGCACTAAAAAGCCTACTCCTCATTCATCTCTCATCAACTTTTTATTGATATTTGCAGTTTAGAATGTAGATATAAATACTCATCACAAACGGTCCCTTTTTTCCAAAATTTTTGGCCTCTAGTGGTCAAAAAACAGCGGATTTGGGAGCCCTTCACGCAAAGCCACTCCCCTGAAAATATGTAGATGTTTTTTAATTTATGCTTCAAATTCACCGCAAAGGCTGAATTAAGGTTTAAACGGTAGCCTTTTTCCAATTTTCCGCTCCAAAGTGTCAGGAACGACTTGTGAATTTTTAGTTTTTGTTGAAATTCTGAACTTTTTTGAAATAAAAAAATATAAAAAATTGAAATTTAACGTTTTTTGACAGTATTTCGAGTTAAGTGTCTACATTCGCAATTTTGAAAGGTGACAAATAAATTCTAGATCGAAATTGGTACCTTTCACTTCAAATTTCTCAAAAATTTTCAAAAATCTCAAACTTACTTTTCGTATNGGCCATTATAGTGATTTTGTTTGATAAAGTTGCGAGAAATTTTCGGTTGAAAACGTAAATTCATTTTAAGCATTATCAGCCTGGATACGAATACTGCTAGTCCAGGATTCACAAATAATGTGAATCCAATCACATTTGACTGGAATGAGAAAGCAATTTTAGACCATTTTAATTTGTCGCTAAAGGTTGGGATGATGGAAAATTATACATTCAAGCCAGGGATATAAACATTCTTATAACAATGTCTAAGTTTGCAGTATTATTTTATATAGTATTTTTTGCAGTATTGCTAATAATTTTATTTTAACTCTCAGAGAACAAAAAGGCAACTCTATGACATTTTGCTAGGTTGAATTTGTTTTTGGACCCATAAGCCTCACTTAAAAATGATTGACCAACAATCAATTAAAATTCTCAGGTGCCTATTTATGCCTGACAGGCATTGCCTGTGTCTGCAATTTTGCTAGTCTCAGTAAAATTGCCTATCAAAATGCCTAGGCCTTGTCAAATTGCAGGCATGGGCATAATCTTCGATATACTCAGTAGTGATTTTAATGATGAGTTAGAATTCTTGATTCTTATTGGTTCGATTTCAACCAATGAAAATTCATTACTATCTCTTTTTTTGGTCCAAGAAATTCATTTTTTTGTCAACAAGATATTTTCACTTGAAGTCAACATTTTGGAATTTTTTGAAAATTGACTGAAATCCTTGATTCGGATTGGTTTTTATTTCGCCAGAAAATTATTCATCTTTGAACACTATTTCTTTGAAATTCACATTTTTTTTAATTTTTATCCCAGAAAGACCCTTGAAACCAATGAGGTCTTTGTCGGAGATACAGTCCGAATTCAACTGCAAAAAACGGAGACAGAAAACATAGCGTACAGGTGAAACTTATACGATTAGCGTACAAAAAACAATTTTGTTTAATTATTGTTTAATAAATATTGTTATCGGATAAATTTAATTTTTGTATTTTTTAGCTTTTCATTGGTTGATTGCATGCTGTCAAGTGGAAATATTAGCTTGTACTTATACCAGGAATTTTGCCCAAATAGGGATGCAAAACATCTGAGTCTAATCTGGGTCGACCACGAATCCTTTGATATTTCCATTTTTCGCCTAGGATATAGTAATTTTATAAAATTCAATTGTAATGTAAGAATATTTTGGGATTCGACAGCATTAAAACAAAATTGTACGAATAAAAACATAAGGAAAAAAAGAAATGACTACGAAATTGAAGAAGGAATAGTTTTTTTTTCAATTTTCAATAAAGAAATAAATAATTATGTCCCAAAAAATAGTGAGAACATTTTTACTCACAAAAATTTTTGGTTAAGTAGTATTTTTTGGGTCGATAGTAAAATATTCAAACTTACAATGTATAAAATTTATCATTGATCAAAGTTATTTATCTCACTAGTTTCAAATTTTATTCATTTTCAAATTTTTTTTTATTTTCATATCATTTACGGAATTCACTTACAATTATCTGATCAAGCTAAAATTTAGGAATTGTATACTCTAGAACTTTAATTATTGCATGTTGAAGTTGCACATCTCAAATTTTTACTATAAATTTGAGATGTGCAACTTAAACTCGTAGACTCGATTTATGGCGACGCGTCGCCATACACCATTTAATCGCATTTTACGTTTGTGCGTTTTTTTTGAAAATTTTTACTGCATTACAAGTACAGTACTTATTTTTTGCAAAAATTTTTTTAAATCACAAAATTAAACCTTTCATCGTAATAAGAATGAAATTCTAAGACATTTTTTCCATTACACCATAGCCGAAGAATGCTCACGTGACCGTATATTCAAGAAATAAGGTCGGCAAAATAGAACTTTTTTTTTTCAAAAATTGCTTAAATCACTTTTTGAAAAAAGTGAACACTTCTTTAGAAGTTTTTAAGACTTTTCCATACACCAAAGTCCAAAACAATCACGTGACCTTCAAATTAGGAACTAAGGTTTTGGTTAAAGTAAACAAATAGTGATCAGATTACGCCGAAAAATTTTTGGGTCAATAAACACCTAATTTAAAAGTTTTGAACATAATAATATTTCCAAACACGTCACGTGATCTTATTTTTTTCCAGAAATAAGGATTTATCTATGACATATTTCAAACTTTATTTTGAATTATTTTGTCACTGATTTTATTCGGACTTTGGTGTAATGAGAAAAAAGTCTTAAAAACGCCTAAAGATTATCTCAAAGTTGTTTTTATGTAATTTGAGAACTTTTTCAAATTACCGTATATCACTACTATGTTTTTGTCAAAAAGTACTCAAATTATCTCGAAGAACCCTTTAAAGAATCGTTGAACTTTTTAAGACTTCTATTTCATCACAAGATAGCCCGAAAATTATCACGTGACCGTATATTCAAGTAATAAGGTTGGCCAAAATGAAGTTTTTGGCATAAAGGTAAATTGTTTTAATTTTCACGCAAGCTTAGCTTATTTGAAAAATAATGAGTCTCTGTATAAACATACAATTTATTTATTTATCAAATAACTACATTACGCATAAAGTAAATGAAATAACACGCCTACGTTTACCACAAATTCATTTATTTTTGTTATCAATTATTTCTTCTTGGTAAAAGTGCCAGCAAAGCCGAATTAAGTAACAAAAATGGCGTGATCACAAAAAACAAGCCAAGCATATCCAATAACGGTGGGATGGGCACCATCTTTTTTGACAGTAACAGCAACGAAATAGTGATCTACCATGGTTTTCTTTGTAACCGTGGGATTCATGGTAACAATTTCCACTAGTTGTTTTGCATAAATAATTACCGATTGATTTTTTTTTAATTTCAAGATTTCTGTTTGTATTATTTATGAAAGTTTGGGCTTCCGGGTTAAAATAGAGCCATTCCTAGAAAGTCAAAACTTCCGGAATACTGATTACATAAGAATTAGTGAGAGGTTCATGCGTAGGCATGTCTCTTTCTCTCTCTCTTTCTCATCACGAGAAATAAGATTCCAAAATAATTTAAGAGTCATTTTACTAAAGAATTTTGTAGAAAATATATAATTATTTTTAATCAGAGCGATAGAAAATCATTTGAAGTTTTATATGAGGTAATTGCAGATATAAATTAAGGTTAAATTTTATTTTATTATTGCACTTTTGTGTGTAATTTTCGCAACTTTTTGTTCTCTTATCCTCATTAAATGCCTTTAAATTTTTTTTTGTTTTTTTAATTGTATAGCAAATTGGCTGAATATTATTTAAAGCTATTGAAAAATGAATGTTGATAATGAAACTTTGCTAATATGGCT
>SCLH01000502.1:474159-505112 GCA_004367855.1 Oikopleura vanhoeffeni
GCGAAATAGAGCATTTTAATTAGTTGCAATCGATTCCTAAGCACCGATTTACCTATGTTCGATATTTTGTTTGTTCAATTTATCAAATAGAGAAAGTTGACTTGTGCAAGCAAATTTACATTCAGAACCCCCTTAAACTGGTGGAGGAGATAGCTTTTGCCTGAGCCTCCCAAACTGACCATTTCAAAGTTTTAATTTTTGGTTTTTGTCCGCTGAAAGCAAAATGTTAAAACAAAAGCGCTTTTGCATTATTTGTAAGGCATCTCCGGAGCCTGACGCAAAAAAATTGTGATAATTGTAGGAGTAGGTACGAACTGCGTGTTTTTTTAAGAAGCTTTTTAAAAGCGTAGGTGTCAACGTAGGTGGGATTGTATCAGATTACTGGTAATTTTAAAATTACCGCGAAGGTTGGTTTTGTTAGTCACAAATGTTTTTGGAATATCACCTTTGCTAGTTTGGCGGGAAATGACCTTGGAAGAGGCTCAAATTTGCCACAACCACTCCCTTAAGGGGTTGACATACGTCTGGCGGATCAGTACATTTTTTCAAAGCGAGAAATGAGAAAGTTAATCAAATTTGAAAATTTAATTTTTTATCTTCAATAAAAGTGTTTATTCTTACAAACGTTTAACTTTTTCAATTCCTTTACATAACTGTGTATTCATTTTATTGATTTTACTGACGTTTCGTGTATTAAGACATCTTCAAAGTAATGATATTTTTCAGAAAATAACATAAAAGTGAACTTGAGCAGTTTCTAGAACTTACAAACTGTGTATATAAAACTGTATATATTAATGTATATAATAACTTTGTATAATAACTATTTATGTTAACGCGGGTACGACCGCAGTTGAAGATGGCCCAGCCGCCCGTCAGACCCTGCAGGGCTCGATGTTTGAAATGTCAATTATCTATAGTTTTTCATTCAAGGACCTATTCAATTAAGCCGTTTATGATCTAATTTAGACAATTATCTCGCTGATGGATAAAAACTTTTTTTTATTTTGATTATAAATGCATTCAATTACAGTTCCAGGAAAATCAGCGTTAAATCAAGAAAAAAAACATTTTTTGTATTCTATTTTAGAACTGAGCTAAATTTTTACCGTTTATAATTATAACCACATCAACATTATCAGAAGTGCATAAGAAATAGAAAGCTTGTTCAAATAAGTTCAATCTTCATATTTTCTAGACTTCTCAAAATATCTTATTTCCCATTTACAGGGTCACGTGATCGTTTTTCACGTTTTTTGAGATTTTTTTGCAAGAAAAAGTACTGTTATTAAGTACTGTAATTCCACAAAAAAAAACGCACAAAAAATATTTCGGAAAAAAGTTTAGCGTTCACTTGATCGACGATGATCCCATTATGTATAAGGGTCGAAAAAAACGTTTAACCCCTGGAATCACAGAAAAAACAGTTCCGCCAANCCGATATATCGGCTCTACTTTGAACGTGGTTCACAGATAGCCCAGGGTAGTCGGAGTTTCAATTTTTTTGCATCGGGAAGTTGAAAGAATATATTGTTGCATTCGACATTTAAATTCTAGAAATTTTATTTGTTGTTCTAGAAAATATAGTGAGAAAAGCAAGTTCAGCATATCATGTGATACAAGCTCACAGTTGTCGTCGAAAATTTAATTTTTCTTGAAATCGATGCGCAAGGATCTGGACTACGTCTGGGTTTTCTCCGATTAGACTTATGTATCATATATCGAAAGTAATTATCAAATTAGTCTGAAAATTGGATGAAAAAATTACGATTCATCGTAAAAATGGTTATTTTTCCTAATAAAAGCAGATAATTACACTTCTGTTATTATTTTTAGGTGGATATAGTTATCAAATGAGAGTGTGGACCATTTTTGCTTGCTTAAATTAATTTTTATAATAAAAAAGTTTTTTCATGGATTACTTAAATTAAAAATTTTGAAATTTCACTTTAAAAAATATCTGTTCTTAGACACCAAAACATTTTTATTTTAAGTGTTATGCATGCTCAAAACACTTTTCAGAAAACTGGCTAAGCTCACATTTTTATTTGATGTCTCGTTTCGAATTAATTTATTCGGAAGAAAAACTTTGGCGAAAAATCTCAAAAAATTAATTTCCCATAATTTTCGAACCAATTATTCAAAACGAAAATGAGTTAAATTTTTGGAATGGCCGCAAAATTCTTTATAATGAATTTGGAAGAAATAATTCTGCGACATTTTTTTTGCGCTTTTCAGACTGTTTTAGGTAGGCTTGAGCCGATATATCGGCTCTGTGATTCCAAGGGTAAAAGTCGATCAGGCCCTGGAGGGCCTGACGGGCGGCCGAGAGTGAAATTATAAAAAAACACTTTTCAACTTAACCCGAGGTAAGAATTTATTTCCAAAACGATAATCATTTACTTCAGACATTTTCAATTGTACTTCGCTAAAAAGTGCGTTAATCATTCTGCAAATTTACTTCATATCAAAGTTTTTTCTCCATAAAAATGGTGGAAAATGAGCTAAAACAGACAAAAACAGCTTTTTGAGAAAAAAATTACCATCATCTGCGTTTATTTTTAAAAAATGTCCTGATTATGGAAAGAGATGACACCGAATTTAGCAAAAATCTTATTAAGAATTTTTTGCAGGAATAAAATTTTTAAAAATTTATTGACAAATGGCACAAACCGTTGTTACAAAAAAGTGTTGTTAATTTCATCAATCGTTCAGTAATGATATTCGCTTGACCCTTTCATCGGTTGGCATACAGAAACCGAATAGATACAAGCAAATCTAAATAGTGATCCGACCTGATTTTTTTATGGAAAATTCGAAAAAACAATACATAAAATTGTTGGACTTGATTTGCAGAAAGTTTTCGTAACATTTCTGAAAAAGTCGACAAAAAATGACAAACAGAAATTATATGATTTTTCAAACAGTGGAAAAGGGCTATGTTTATTGTTTTCACACACATATATTTTAATAAAAAAAACCAGGCGAAGATAATTATATTCTGACATAACGGCCGGAACATAACGAGTATTTTGAATATTTCTAGAGCTCGATTTTGTTTAACTTGTCAAGATTGAAATGACCACACAAATTTTTTAATTTTTCCATGAAATTTCAAATTTTTGCATGTATAATGACGGCGAAGATAGTTTATAAATTCGGTTTTCCGATTCACCTTTTGGTTAGAATGCGTAGCCACAAGGTAAAATCACACGTTAAAAGGAGTAATGGCTACGCATTCTAACCAAAAGGTGATAAAGGGATATAGGCAACCATGGGTCATTTATGTACTGAAAGGTCGACAGAAAGCAACAATCGTTTTGTGAAATCTTAAAAATTTGACTGTTTTGCTATCTAGTAACCGTTCAGTACATAATTCACCCATAGTTTCCAAATTTTTAATTCTAAAGTCGACCTTTCCGGTTCTCATGCGGGTACATACAAGCTTCTTGGATTGAAGTTTGCCTTTGAACTTTGTCATTTCAAAATAGCTCTTTTTTATTTTAAGGAGCTGATTCTGTGAAAATTTTAATAAAAACATGCAATTTTTTTGCAGTATTAGCACCCGAATTGGTGACGGTTTAATACTACAAATTTCAAAATGTCAAATTAAGCCTTAATTTGTAATTACTTATGTCCTTAATTCTGTGAATCGTGCTAAAAAAGATATTTATTATATTTTTTTTATCACCATTTGATGCCTTTACTTTTTTTACATATGTTTTCATACGATAAACCATATTACCAAGTGAAAATATATATGTTGATAGTGAATCTAAAACATTGTAAGTCCAGAAGTAGTTTGCCATTGTAGGAGTTAAGTAACCTGGACGACTAACCTGTAAGACTAAACTGAATCTGGTGCATCGTATTAAAAATAAACCTTATAAAAATTAGTTTAGCAAACCGCTAGTAACTACGTTCTAGACTCTAGTTATTCTTCATAACTCTATAACGTCTTCTGCAAATTTGTCCCATTATAGCCTCATTATAGTCCGATCTCAATTGGACATGACAAAAAAGATAATGTGCATAACTACCTAAGGTATTTTCGACTTAATAAACTATTTTTCAGCATTTAATGGAAAAAAAATATTTTTTTTTTCTGAAATTAATCTTCATTAATCTCCATTAACTCCCGCACACAATAAGTAAATTGATATCTTTCCCAGTTTTCCCGTGATAAGCGCTCAAAGTATTGCCTTTAGATAGGCTTTTGGGTGTGAGGCGAAGTTCTCGTTTCTGGGTGTGAGGAGGTTAAAAAAATAAGCGGAATGTTTATCATATTTTATTTTCAAAGCATTTGTTTTGTTTTAGCAGGAATGTTTTAAATTTCTAAAGTAGGAAATTGGAATTNAAAATTATATTAAGATTATATTATTTTTCAGATTTGTTCATTGTTACTTGAAGATCTTTGATGAAAAAGCTTCCGTAATAAGTTATCAGTATATGATACGGATATAAAAAGTATTCGAAAAGCACCTGAGTTCTTTAATTTTCACCAAGGGGAGAACTGCTTGCATACGGGTTTTCGGGGTGTATTTTATTTTGGTTCCGACGATTACTTCCATTTTTGGATCTGAAATTTATTGGAGATAAGCTATGTTTAATAATTTTCGACAATCAGAACAACGAAACCAATTCAAATAACCAAATATCCTTTTCCTAACAAATTAAAAAAGTTTGTCCAAACGGGCCAACATTTCGGCTTTTCAAAACGACTCACGTCTTTGTATTTTTAATAAGCTCGAAATGACCACATATCCATGGGAAATATCTGAGGAAAAATTGGTCCAAATCGGACAATATTTTTGAAAAAAATCCAAAAACTAAAAATAAATGTTTTTTGGAAAATAAGGCAAAAATGTTCCGATTTGGACTAATTTTCCTTGTCAGATAATTGACATAAATATGTGTGGTTATTTAAAGCTATCTTGATTTCAATCGGATAAGTCGACGAATTGAAGTCGTTTTAAAAAGCCGGAATTTAAACCGTGTTAATACCCTTTTTATTTTTCAAAGGCACTTTGGTTGGAGAATAAATATGTTGAATCTTATATTCGAACGCAAGTCCATTATACTTTACGTGATGATTGGCTCGATAGCGCTTAACACCGTTTTACCATACTGGTCTTTAATTTGTGGATTCATGACTACATAATTATCTTAAATCTTTAAAATTGTACAATTCTAGCTATGCGATGGTTCCATGGTCTTAGTTGTAGTTCCACTTATATTTGGTTTTAGTGGGTTTTTTGAGACACTGTATTCATAATTTGAATTAAAAATTGTTTTTCCAACGATATAAATGATTTGAAAAATAAGTTTCCCCTTAAATTACTTGAACAAAAAATTTTGGAACATCGGAACGGAAATTTTAGAAAATCAGACGATGCTTAAAAACGCAGATTCAATCCTGAAAATCCCATTTTCGAAGATAATCGATAACGGAGCCTCCTCGCACATATAAGTCAATTTTTTTTATAGTTCGGCTTTGGACAACAACTTATTCGATCAAGTTCTTAGATAGCTAAAACTGAGCACAAATATTAAGTGAATAATAAAATGAAAAAAGGTCCCAATCGGACCTTTTAGATTTTTTCTCAGATTACTGAAATTGTTTAATTATAAGTTTCTGTTGAAAATTGGAAACAATGGTCCGATTTGGACCATTGATTGAATTTTATTTTTCTCTAAATAGTTGTGCTTAGTTTGAAATATCTAAAAGCTCAATAAAGTCGGTTTAAAAATTGTATAAAAAAGTTACTTAAGGGGGTTGTGGGTGTAGAATGTTGGAATTGCTGGGGAATAAGCCCTCTCCTCCAGCTGGACTGGAAGGGTCGATAACGGGCAGATAAGAATAAATAAGAAGTAAAATACTGGAGACTTAAACCTTCTCTATCGACTGCAAGTAATTTTTTTGATTTTGGTGAAGGGTGGCTCCACGGTGCCGTACTGAAAAACCGGTAAAAATATGTTCTCAATTCACAAAAGTTGTTCATTCTCGGTCAATTTTGGTTTAAATTGATTCAAACAAAGATGTTTCGTAAAAGTACAACGTATTGAAATAAGTTATGCGCCGTCTGGTTTTAAAAAAATTTCGTTCGGTTTTTAGGCGGTAAAAATAGAATTCAGAAAAATTGAACAAATCTGACCATGCTAAGTCAATTTTATTTCAAATTGAATATAACAGACATATTCTGAAACGTTTGATAATTTTCGAATACAGGGTGTAAGATTTTTCCCTCTCTTTTTTTTTCCAAATTGGATAGCGATGAGATCGCCAATGTGAATGGTTAATTTCGGCAAAATCCTACGTCTTTCTCAGATTCAACCAATCAAAACGTCGGGAATCAAGTGTATCCAATTTGGAAAACAAAAGGGAAAAACCTCACACCCTGTATAGGTTGCCAACCTCGTTGAAAAAGCTATTCTCTGTTGGTTTTTATAAGTAAAATAAGTTCAGTTCAAATTATTTCTCAGCAGAAGTGTTGTTGTTTTGGAGTGTTTTTTGTCTAACGTACACGCCTACGCAAGACGAAATGAAAATAAACAAATCTGATTTGTTAAAATATTGTATTTTCGGAATTGTTTTCTTTCAGCTGAATTCAAGAATAAAACAAAAAAATTCTCCAACGCTTTTTTCATTTACACCCACAACCCTCTTAAGGGGATTGTTGGTGCTTCCAGCAATGTGCTGGGGTAAAATAAGCTGTTTTTAAAACTCAAATATCTTTAGTGAGAATTGAGTGAACGTTTATTTTTCTAATTGTATATTGTAGTCCGTAACCTTGAGAAGTCAAAAATTGATTCATTTTAAGAAAATATCATCACATCAACCTTTAAATGCATAAAAGCTAATTGCTGGTATTTGTCTTCATTGAAGTATACCGTCATATCCACGTATCTAAAAATCACATAATGCCGATATTATTGGTCAAAAAAAATCTCTACATTCGCAACTAAAAATATTTTATAAATTCATCTTAATTCGCCGAAAATTGTTTTTTTTGGAAACTTCCTTGCTATAGTTAAATAAAGGCAAAATGTACATTATTTTCAAAAAAAATATAACTCACGAACGGTACATGCGATTCTTTTCTCTTCTACATAAATCATTCTCGATTATCATTAAACTTTTTGACTAATAAAATTTTAATTATTATTTCATATTTCTCGCAATCAATTTTTTATGCTGATTTAATGCGCGCCATTATTACATTGATTAGGCTAAAAATTAAAATATTGAAAAAGGGTAAAAATTGTAATAATTATAATATTGAAATACTTTCATTTAGTGTTATTTCTGCTGGTATTATTATTTTTTGTAATTTGAGACTATCCAATGTGTTAAATTGTTGATAAATAAATTATTTTTGCAAGCAAATCCGATGTTCTAGAACTAGTTATTCGATAGGGACTTTTTTGCTTGCAATCAACTTCTCATGTGCTGAATGGTCGGATACAAGAAAAACAATACCGAATTTGAGACCGTGGTTGAAAATAACTACGGCCCCCACAATCCCTTAAGAAAGCGGCAATAGTCAAGGAGGCTCCTTGATCGTTGTAGTTTGCCCTTGACTTATTTAAACCTTGTAGAATTTTTTTCGAAATAAATACCTTTTTTTCGTTATTATAATGATAGAAATCACAATGGCTGTCAATACAACTGTAGCTCCAATCATTGATAAACCAGCTGCTAAAGAAATTCCATCACTATTTTCATTGGTACCTCTGTAAGTATAAAATGATAAAGCACCAACTAATGCTGTCACCCATAAACTCGAACAGAATAATAATGTTGTATACAAACTGGCTTTTTTTGACACTTGATAATGATGAGAAAATTATCATATTTTTGTGCTGTGATTCTGGTGAAGCGATAATATTGATTTAGCAAGAGGACAAAAACCACGACAGTAAATAGCCAAATTTTTATGTTAAAACTCCCCCAAAATTTCTTATCAGATGAAAATTCATGAACTTATCAAGTTTTTCCACCATTGGTTCAAAATTAGTCTTATCTCAGGTTAGGAAAAGAACACATTTGAATTTTTGAACGGATATATTTAACTAAAAACAAAATTTGTACGTAGAATCACAAAACAAGCTTATTTATGGGAAAAAGTTACAGCAGAATTGTGTTTCGTTTTTAGGTTCAAATTGTCAATTTGCATTGAGCTTCATCTTGATCAAATCTAAGGTAATCCAAGGCATTTTTCCTGAGAGTTTTTTGAAGAAATCAACGACCTTTACTTTCTCGAAAAATCGGGCATTTCGATAATTATTAATATAATTTATTTTCAAAACTAATTTTAAGTTATAAGGCAAACACAAAAAAACGAAAAAAAATCAATCATTTCCTGTAAAGCCAACGTAAGTCAATATCATAATGAATCCAAATAGCGTAAATATAGTGATAATCATAATTTCAGTTGTGTTAAATCCTTCAATATTTTCATCTTCTTCCTCTGGTTCTGGAGTAGGGTGGCCGAGGATTTTCAAAGTTGGAAAGTCGGATTTGCGTAATCGTGAATATCTTTTAAATTTGATATTGTTGATACAATAATAATTAAACTATGTCACATGATTCATGTCAAAAAAATTTAATTATCAAAATTTGTCGCACTCTACAACTTCGATTTTTTAAGTACAAATCTCGGTTCGAAAAAAAACGTTTAACTTCAAATTTTTTATATTATTGTATTTATTTANACGAAAGTACACATAACTTTTGTTGTTAAGTTATCGACGAACATTATATTTGAAATTCAGAACTTCTTGTTCATTTTAAGAAAATTTCTGGACACCCTATTCTGGAGGTGAAATCACTTCAATATAGCTTAACTCATCAATTATTTCTATTTCGTCCTCCCCAAACTTTTCAATTTCAATTGTACTTTCTCTATCATTATCAATTAAAATTTCTTTAGATGTTTCGAAATTTTCATCAAATTGTACAGCAATCAGTTCCGAAGACTCAAAGGATGTCATTTCAGTTCTGAACGAAACGGGTATTTTTTCTAGATCTCTTCTATTTTTGCTTATTTTTTGGACCTTTTTGGTTGATTCTTGGGGTATTTGACATTCTGGAATAGTGATTGTATCATAAAATATAGATACAGTGTTTTTAGATTTAATTTGGATTATTTCCTCATTTAAAGTTTCAGTTTCTGACCAGTCAGGTTGGAATGGGAGCTGCCATCTTTCATGAGCAGTTCCGAATCTTGACATGGCTGCACCAATCATTGTTATTTTGTTATTATGAAAAGACGCATGAAACCCACTACGAGCTACCAAAAGGTCTAATAAGGTTTAACAACATCTTTAACAATTTTTGCCTACAATTGCCTGATATCAAGCTAGCTTGATAAAATATATCAAGCTGAAACTGTGAGGCGGGTTGTTGTGGGTTGGCAGTAAAAAGCCAAAATAGTATAAGGTCCAAACATCGAAAATTTCAATTTTATGATAAGAAAGAACGATTTTGTTTTGGAAAATCCTAATATTTTTGTTCGCAATCAATTTCTTTGTTTTTTATAATATATTTTTAAATGAAAAAATAAAGTTCAGAATTACTTATTTTGAAATTGGTTTTTTCGAAATTTTTTCGTTTTGTCGATTTTCCCGGCAAATTTTCCTCAAAACTGTGAGAAAAGAAAGGGTAAATTATCGGTTTTTCACGTTCAACTATTTTTGCTTTTTACTGCCAACCCGTTGTATTGCACGGAAAAATTTTGATTGGGTCTGTTCTAGCGCTTGAGAGCGAGAAATTTCCTTATTCTAAACCCTGAAAAAAGTTTCCAAAATTTTTTTGAATTATTTTTCGAATTTATTCATCTTATATAACTAAAAAAGCTGAGTCAAGGTATAATTAAAGTATCTATCTTTTATTCAATTATTTGTCAAACATTGACTGGTAAAGGAATCCACACTGCGATACATCCATTTTTAAAAATAGATTTACAACCTTCTTGTAAAACAAGGCGCCAACAAGTCTTCGAAAACTCTCCGGTATATCCTCCGATTGACCATACTTCTTCATTGATATTAAGTAAGGTCATTTCTGTAATGGCCGAATTTGGGTAATTGCCATTTTGTTGACTTCCATCAAGAATTTTCGGCTTGTTTTCCCATTTACTGCTATCCAAATGTTCAATTTTGTCATGATTACTAACAAAGATGTAATTTGAAAAAAAAAATATTATAGGACGATTTTCAGTCGTTTCCTGTGTTTGCAAACCTTGATTTTGCGCCATTTTGCGTTGAGTCTATATCTGGATAAGCAATTCCATATCTTCCGCCAACAATCATGAGACCCATTGATGTGGATGAAACCATGCCTTGAAACAATTAATTAAAGGATTGTCGTCGCAAATTATCAAACCCCCATTTCACACTATCCGGAATATCTCGGATAGTACATCTAGTGTGTTTTTAGAAGTAGGGCCGAAATATTCCGAATAGTGTGAAAGGGAGATAATGAGCGGGAGAATATGAGCGGATTAGCTTTTGAGGGCAGTCTAAGTCAGAATGTCTGCGAAATACAAATACAGCAAGAACATTCTCAAAAGTTTGCCAAGCAAACTTGCTGCTGGTTTATTTGCATTTCTATTAAAAATTTGCTTAATTTGCGAACAAAGTTAATTCAATTTATGTGTGTTTGCTTAATAAACCTATTGCCATATTTATCGATATGTAAAAACTTGAAGAATTCGAAAAATTTTACTGCCAAATCGATTATAACTTACGAAAAAAGTGCGTGACCATTTTTTTATGACCGATTTTGAACTATTTGAGAAAAATATACGGTTTTGGCAATTGCCGGTCAATCAACTTTGCTCTTGTGCACCACCCTACCACTGCCTTGGGAGATAATTTCCGCGGGACTGTAAGAATGCTTGCGTGCGCTCCTTTACCACGTTTTTGCCTTGGGAGAGAATTGCCGCGGGTTTTAGGTCTACCCAAAATTTTCCGACAATACGTCGGAAAATTTGGTGTTATCAGGCCTCGGCAACCACTAGCCACTGTATTCGTCAAGCCGAGCAAAAAATATCAAATTCCCTTATAGCAAAATAAATCTGATAAATTTCACTGCCTGGCCGAGCCATTGTGTGCTTCGTGAGAAATGTAACATATTCGACGTCACTTGCTGAATGAACTAAACTAACATGACATGTGAGCGTGCCTTGTGAAAGTAAACTGGTTTCATTAATTAGAAATTCAGACACATAAATGACAAACTACTGTATGTTTTAGGAGGGGGAATGTACTTTGGTTTTGAGTCATCTGGTTCAAATTTGACACTTGCTTGCAATTTAAGGTGAGTCTGTTTATACTGTTTTATATGCAAATTGAACGTTCATGTGCTTTTTTTGCAACATCGCTTTTTCACAGAGTCACCGTTTGCTGACGCAACTAGTATCTAGTAACAATATCTTGTTCAGAAAGAGTGAACACAAAAACCGCGAGAATGTACTTGACTGGGAAATAATCGTCCCTGATAGGCCGAAAGACGGCCTTACTCTCACCCATCGCTTGCAATTCTTATTTCACACCAGACTGATATCGTCCGAGATTTTTGTTCACTCCCTCTGAACAGTATATGGCAAGATCAATTATGTTTTCAAGTTCGAGATGTAAACTTATATTTCAAACTCAATATTGGAGTCAACTCGTTACCTCCACGGGTTACCGTTTATCTGAGGAAACTTATTAACAGCTTATCTGTAGCTTTCATGGGTGTATTATTTATTGCACCTGCTAATGGCAATAAAAAAAATGAAACTGATTTATAACAAGTTTTTATTTGAAATGGAAAATCAGAATGATCCTCAGTGAAAACATTTTACAGTATTTGTAACGCGCCGGTGAGTTTCCCGGCGGAAATTGCTACAAAGGTTCAGTTGAGAGCACAACTGATAGATTAGTTCAGCGGATTAATCAGAAATTATAATACGTGAACCGGAAAATAATTTCGGGATAAGAATCACTACACGGGTAGTCTATCAAATAGACTCTATCTTCTTAAAACCATTTTAACAAAATATTTTTCATATATTTGCATATTTGTGAATCGCAAGGTTTGAACGTACATAGTAATGTTTTTTGTCGAGAATAAGTACTTAAGACCTGTTTTTGAAGCTCAAAGCAAGGACGCCTCAATATTCACGAAACTGTCTATAAAAACACTAAAAATTAACGTCATTCTCGCAAATTTTGTGATATCATATATAAACTAACATAAAAATTACATACCTGCACCATCAGTATGACCAAATCTCATTCTTTTTGATTTAACTTTGACACTTATTCCACCAAACGCAAAACATTGATCAGGATTACCACCAGATCCGCAGAGCCAAACTTCATTATTATGAATTGCTGCAGCTGCTCTAGAAAAATTTCCTGGCAAGGCAATACTAGTTTTAACAACTTTATTCCGATATAATTTAAAAACAAAATCATTGTATCGTTTTTCTTCTAGACGCGCATCTTCACCACCGAAAAAATAATGTTTTCCTTTGTAAAATGCATGTGCAGTACCTCGAACATAAAAACTATTTAGTTGAAAAGTTTCTATTCTTTCATCTGCTGGTGGTCGATTCGATTGAAAAGTTGAGTCACTGATTAAAAGTGGAGGCTTTAATTGAAATAAAAACTTAATAATTGAATTAATGCATTTTAAAACTATCAATTTTTAAGTTTAGATGATTTTTATGAGAATTATAAGTGATATTCCACGAGGTTGAAACTAATGAACGGCCGTGGTTCCAAAATTGACATATTCCGAACTACTTATCTAAAGCAAAGAAAGCTATTTTTTCTAGGTTTTGATTGCATTTCACTGAAACTTTACAATAACTCGAGAAAGAAGTTATCAAAACCTCTCAGAAGCGTTTTTGTCGATCAGTGGTAAATTTTCATCGAATATGCAAAAACATATGGGTTTTTGGAAACTATTAGTTGAAAATTTATTGCAACTGAGTTTAATTTTCTACTTCGCTCAATTTTCGAAAAATCTAGCCCAAAACAAAAAGAAAATTTTGGAAACAGTTTTTGTGAAATTTCGATTCTAACACAAAATATATGAATTTTCTCAGATTCCGTGAAAAGATTCCCTTTGTGAGAAAAATGTGTTTCGATTTTGTTTGGAATTTTAGTTGTCAATTCGAAATTAACATTTTTTTTTGCTTGATCAAAACTAAATTTCGAAAAATCGATAAAAGCAAATAAATTAATTTTTTTTTGTTGTCAATTGTATTCTTATGTCCACAGAAGCAGAAACCATGTATTTGGTGCATTTTTATAATATAACTGCATAAAATATAGGATTCATCAACTCCTTGAACTCATGCCATACCTTTTATATCTAGAATCCGGAAAGAGAGTTCATTATGTGTAAATGATACTGAAACTGTGGGTTCATTGACTTAAAAGGGCCCTCTTCCCGGATTTAAGATATATTACAATTTAATTTCTAAAATGACTAATAATGATATTTCGGGTTATGTGCTTAAGGGGGTTGGGAAAGCAAATTAGATATTTTTGAATGGGCTCTCCTGAACAAACTGAGAATGGGAAAGGTTCATTTTGCGATTGATTTCGAGAAACGAGTTCAGTGGGTCATTCTGAGAAAAATCAAAAAAAACTTTCGATCGCACAAATGAGCTCTACAGGCACTAGAAAGTGCCAAAATCAATTCTTAAAAAGTTATGTTTGGCTTCGTCTATTGACCGATTTTCATGATTTTTTTCAATAATCTTTTATTTTCATTATCTAAATGACTCTCAAGAGCGAATTTGAAATTGCCAGCTAAAACTCGAAATATGATTTTTTTGGTCATTTTCGAAAAATTTCCGAAAAAAAAGTGCTTCAATCAAAATATATCGTCTTGACGTAAGCCAACTTTCTCGTCTGTGTCACTGGCTTTCTTTTGAACCTAATTTCGAAAAAGTTAAAGCACTTTTTTTTGGAAAATGACCAAAAAATCATATTTCGAGTTTAGCTGGAAATTTCAAATTCGCCCTTGAGGTCATTAGATAATGAAAATAAAGATTATTGAAAAAAAAACATGAAAATGTAATAGACGAAGCCAAACATAATTTTTTAAGAATTGATTTTGGCACTTTTCTAGTGCCTGTAGAGCTCATTTGTGCGATCGAATTTTTGTTTGGTTTTCTTAGAATGACCCACTGACTCTTTTCTCGAAATCGATCTCAAAATGAACCTTTTCCCATTCTCAGTTTGTTCAGAAGAGCCGATTCAAAAATTATCTAATTTGCTTTCCCTACCCCCTTAATTAATTTAATTTTCTCATGAACAAAAAATACGACTGAAATCTTAAAAGTGATAGGTGCATGGAAGATCCTTATTTTCATCCCTGTCTGAAAATATACTTGAGGGAAATCAGTAATAGTCTCCGGACAAATTTCTGCGAGCCAGTCTGGTAGACAAGAAGGGAGGCAATCTGAAGCCCCATGCGGAATATAACCGAAAATTTCGTCTAATAATTCTAATAAAGGTTCAACTAAACGATCTGGTATATCCAAAGGAAATAATTTCAACAAATCACAGGGAATTGTTCCGTTAGATAAATTAGCTATTTCTTCAAGATATCCCAAAGCCAGAGTGATTTTATCTTCAGGTAATTGGTATTCTAAATCTAATTCTGCATGCCCAGAAAAAGAAATAAGTTTATCTCCTTCACAGGGTGGTTCTACAGGAATTTTTGTTATAGGCGCTATACGAGATTAAAAAACTAAGTCATCTTGCAAGATTAGGAAAGTACTGGTTGCATTTTGTAGCCAAAACAGGGTTTCCAGAGTTGATTCAATGAAAAACTGAAAATACAAGTAACATATTGGGTTTCGGTTAAGGGTATTTGAAAAAAAATCTTGCTGCTGAGAAAATTTATCGGAGGATTTTGATTGGCCGGCCAATCAGAAACCACATTTTACAATTGTTGGTATTTTCACTTCAAAATCCTCCTCCTCCCTGAGTTTTGACGATAGATTAGACATTTAATGTTTGTATGGACCACAAAAACTTATCTATGACTAAAATAGGCCCAAATCCCTTTTCCCCTCATTTTGAGGGTCTTAGGCAAAAGACTACTACAGCCTGGATTTTCACCGCATCAAATTAAAATCCATGCAAATGAGACACTGAAGGGTACGCGCAGAGCTCCATGTCGACATTTTTTTTATTGTCTCTTTTTGTTTCAAATAAGCGATTTAAATTCTCGAAAATTCCAAATTTTGACTAATTTCAGACTCCATTTATTTTTGAAGCTAAAAATGCAACCAGGACTCTTTTGAATGAGTGGTCGTATCGGGATAATCAGGCACTTATGAAAAGGTAGTAGTCGCAATGGTTTCTGGTCATTTTTGAGTTCTAAAATAACACCAAATTGCAAGGAAACGCTCAGAAAAAAGAAACTATCAGATAGTTACTATTTATAAAAAAAAATTGAATTATACATTTTTTGGAAATAATCAAATAAGTTTTCAAAACTAGCTGATAACTTAATTTTGGACCAAAAACCTTCAAAATATCAAAAAGCTGTGCGTAGATGTGATTCGCGGCATCACTTAAGCTATAATTTGATATTCATTTCAATCGAAAGCTGCTAAAAATCGCTTTTTTCCGAATTTTTTAACGTCGTTTTGTAAAAGAGGACGCTTATCAATGGGGTCAAAAATTAATTCCAGCTATTTTTTCAAATATAATTGATGCAGTAACTGCATAATGCAATTTGCAGTTAACATACAATTATCTTTAGATCAAAATATATTTTCCTTTTTTATTATCGTTATTTTTCAAAAAATGAACGAATTTTTTTCCCTTAGAAATTTATAAGTGTAAAAATAATTAAAGATAAACGTATTTATCTTGACACTTAAATGGTTATTTCTTATAATGAGTTTGAGTTCGAAAATTATAGGAAACTACTACAGGGGGAGTTCCCAATATCGACGAAAGTTTTTTCCAAACTGCAGTTCTCAAAAATGATCGTTCACAAAGCCTGAAAGTCATTTAAAATATTTATACTAAATATTAAATGAATTTAATTGTTCAGTTTTACCCAGCCCTCAGTGAAAAGGTAAATGTCATTATGAAAAACATCAAAAACAACCTAGATATCGACAACCACTCCATACGAAAAAGCAAAGTATAAAAGTTATAAACTCAAATCTATGGTGGTCAGTGGTCCAAAAGCAATTTCATCCATTTCGTCAAATTCAAAGATTGTTGTACAGTTTAAAAATCCATTACAAGCTATAATGGTCAAATCTTGAAGTGCTTCGTCGAATTTTGTACAGCCAAAATCACAATTTTCTTCTACTTCGATACGTACTTCAGATTGAATGGAATAATTCAAAATTTCTTGACTATAAAAAAGGCTAAGAAAAAAAAGTAGATAAATATTCTTCATTTTCAAACAGATATTTTGATTAAACTGAAAAAATAAACTGCAAAATCTTGAACACTTAAATGTTTATAAAATGGCCTTGAGAGCAGTGTTTGTTCACGTTGAATTAAAATTAAACACACTAGCGGAATGCGATGAGCAGATTTCAAATTATGAGTCGGTCGGTATGTTTTATTATAGGCTATAAATACGCCAGTGTGAAAATTTTTTCCTTACGCTTCAATTTTAATCTTTAAAGTAATAGCCTAGAACTTATAGGCTATAAATTGGCCCGTGTTAAATTTCACATTATGAGTTGTGATACATGAAAGACTCGAATGATTACCACATATCATCCATACAGTGTTGACCGTGTCGAAGCACAAAAGTTTAAAACACTCATTATTCATAAATAAATTGCAATTATAATAATATTAAATTTTATATCAAACATTTTGAAAAAATTGTCAGCACTTTCTGACAATACAAAAACCCTTTCTTTAAATTATGCAAAAAAACGCTTAAAGTTTTTTTTTCGAAAATTTGTCGATGTTAGTTCCAATGAAAATACTAGAAATGTCAACTGGGGAAATAAAAATGTTTTCATCAAGGGTAAATTTTTACAAAAATGAAGATTCTCAATCTGATGTCGCCAACATTTTCGACTGATAAGCTTTTTAAAATGGAGCATTTAAAAAAATTCTTGATAGCATAAAGTTGTATTAACAGTTTTGATCAGAGGTCGGCATAACCTGATCGGATCGACTTTTTTTGGATCCGATCCGATCAGGTTTTTGTCAACCTCCGATCCGATCACGTTCGATCCGATCGGGTTTTCAAAATTTGCGATCCGATCAAGTTCGATCCGATCAGGTTTTCCAAATTTGCGATCCGATCAAGTTCGTTCCGATCAGGTTTTTCGAAACGGTAAGCCGACCCCTGGTTTTGATCTTTAATATTCACGAAAAAATCTTCTATTTAAACTTAAAATTTGGAAGGTTTTTCGGAAAAGTCTGAGTTTTAAAGCTTGTTTTTAACTCAAACTTTTATTGAACTGAAAAATACTTAACACTTGATTGTTCATAGAATAGCTTGGAGATCAAATAAAAGCTTGTTAACAGTAGATTATCTAAACAAAACTACTGAAAATCATGAATCATCAGAATGCGACATACGGCTTTTCACAAATCGATAGGAAAATATTCAAGAAAAGGAGGTGGTGAAAACAAAATACAATGTATAGTACACAGTATGAACATGTGAGTTACCATAGAAAAATGTTTTGAGAAGTCCGGGAGTCGAACCCAGGTAAACGGGGTGATCATCGAGTTGCGCTAACCACTACGTCAACTGCTCATATAACTGACTAGAATATGTTGATTATGACGCGAAACCTTTCGCGCCAACAACCAGGGATCGGCAAAACTGGATTGAATTTGGTAGAACAGATTAAAACATTTGTTAGAGAGATTGAGACATGTAAGAAAATTGGGGCCTATGTACCGGTCGGTTTGCGAAAATAAGACGAATTTCGCGCAACAAAGTGACAACTAATTCAATTTAAAATCTTATTTTCCATGACAAATTAAATCGTATATTTACCGATATAGTCATCGAGAAAATTGTATTGGATCGGATCGTATCGGTACCGATCCAATAAAGTCAAAATTTAACCCCCCTTCGAAACAATCCGATCCAATACAATTAAAGTTTCACCCCCTTCGATACGATCCGATCCAATATAGTTTTTATTTAACCCCTCCTCGATCCGATTCAATACGTTTTTTTCTTCATGCCGATCCCTGGTGTGTAGATTTGAATAATGTTAAGAAGAAAGCAGTGGTTTTAACACTTTAAAACAAGCCTGTTTTTACAAGCCTGATTTGAAAAGCATTTTTCAATCATGAGAATAATTTTTGAAAATATTTATCGGAAGGTCTGATTCGGGACCTCTTTAATATTGAACGCAGTTTTTCTCAAAAATTATAAAAAAAATTCCTTAANCATCTTTCCGATCGAATTTATCAAAGTTGATTTAGGCCGAAAATGAATTTAAATTGATCAAACCTTTCCAGTCAACACAAAGACGATTTATGATAAATTATGCTAGAATTTAAGAGATACTAATTATCCAAAAAAGACAACTTGTCCCTTTAAAAAGTCAAAAGACTTTCACGAATAAATTGACGACATCTGTCTTAAGGGGGTCGATGCATTTTGACAGATTTGCACTTTTTCAATTTATTTTCACTTGATAGGAAACTTTTTGCCACTTCAAAATTTTCGAATAAAAACTTTTTCGAACGAAAGTTGACACCCTACAGCTCACTTTATTTAATCTGATTTTCTTCAAATCAATTATTTTTACTTTATCAATCTTCTTTTGAAAAAACACCTTAAAAACGCGCGTTTGCTTCCATGGTGTCTAAATAACAGTAAAATTTATCATTTTCTATTTATAACTTAGTAGCCCTTGAATACGCTCTCGACCACAAGCTCGGATTCATTTAACTTTATTTTATCCGATTTTAACGTCGAAATCGAAAATTTAAATTTGTGAAGTAAGACGCAAAAACCGAAATTTTACCACATCGAAAAAAATATTTTTCTTTGCATGAGTTAAATAAAATAAATTCAAAACGGTGGATGGGTCGGCTTATCAATTCAACAAGTTTGGATATGATACATTTTTTTTAATTCCGGATAATGAGGGCTTTTGAGTTTTTCTGCCGATCTGTATGATGCAGAGTATTAACAAGAGCGGAGAAACAAAACCAAGACATATTTAAATATAGTGAAAATAGCTATTCCAAATATTTTCAGCTAAGAATTCCAGAAAAATTAGTTTGAAAGATTTTGAACAAGAAATGGGGAAAATTTTCAATATATTTCCAAAATGTCATATGATTTTTCAAAGAGTATATAAAAAATATGTGGTCACCTACGCAAAAAGTTTAAGTGGCCATTTTGAAATTTCTTTTTGTTGATTAAAAACAAATACTGTAAAAAATGTTTGAAGGAAAAATAAGGCATTTTTTCACAATGTTCGGAAGTGTTTTCCAAAATTTCTCATAATTTGTTGAATTCGAAAAGTTTAATTTGAGCTCAAATTTTTTTTAAAAGTTCTTATTCGAAAATGCTTCGCGTAGGTGACCACATATTTTGAAATGCTATTTGAAAAATCATATGACATTTTTTTGGGATTTTCGGTCAAAACTACTTGGAAATATATTAAAAATTTTCCCCATTTCTTGTTCAAAATTTTTCAAACTAATTTTTCTGGANACTTTCACTATATTTAAATATGTCTACGGTTTGTTTCTTGGCTCTTGTTAATACTCTGAATCCAACTTTTTCAAACGAAACTACGGATCGGCAGAAATACTCCAATGCCCTCATTACCCGGAATTTAAGAAATTTTATCATACTTGCCGAGTTGATAAGCCGACCCATCCACCGTTTTTAATTTATTCTATTCAACTCATGTAGAAAAATATTAATTTCGATGTGGTAAAATTTCGGTTTTTCCGTCTTTTTTCACAAATTTAAATTTTCGATTTGGACGTAGAAATCGTATAAAATAAAATTAAATATTTCCGAGTCGGTGATCGGAAGCGTATTTTAGGTCTTCTAAGTAACAAATAAAAAATAATAAATTTTACTGTTATTTAGAAACCATGGAGCAAAACGCCCGTTTTTTGAGTGTTTTTTCAAAAGACGATTTATAATGTAAAAATAATTAATCTGAAGAAATTCAGATCATACAAAGTAAGCTGAAAAGTGGCAACTTCTGTTCGAAAAAGTTTTTATTCGAAATTTTTAAAGTGGCAGAAAGTTTCCCTACAAGACAAAAAAATTGAAAAAGTGTAAATCTGTCAAAATGCACCGACCCCCTAAAGTTAGAACACTCCCAAGGGGAGTTCTAAGTCTATATATTTTAAAGCTTGTAAAGACTTAACTTTGGATTACCGATAATCTCGCTTCAAATTGTCTGCACTGTTTATTTTAGAATAGTAAAACGACGCTGTGTAATGAACTTCCAGATTCAATTCGAAATTGTCCAGTATAGCGACAGCATTTTTGGTGTGGCATAAAAATTAATAGGACACTTACCATAGTCTACTACAAGTCCACTTATAATTTTCTGAACAAAATCTCACTTTTGAAAAATGGTGCATAACCGAAATATAAGAAATAAACATTTCTAAATTCACCGTAGTGTGAGAATATGAGAGATTAATATACGATCAACTTCATAATTGCAAGATAAAGCGTGGAAAATTATTTCCCTTCCTCATTCATCGTGTGCTTTAAAACGCAAATTAATTGGTTAAATATCTTGCGGGAATTGCGGAGAAGCTTGCGCGCCTGTAATTTGCTGCCTCATTTCACGTCACCATCCCCGCCTCACTTTGATGACGCACTTTTTGGATCAGAAAACTGAAGTTAATATATCCCTCTATCACACTTTGCCTAGAATGCGTAGCCACGTCGATTTTTCTATGTAATTCTTTTATTGATTCTTCTATCTGGCTTTGCATTCTAAGCAAAATGTGATTAAGTGATATCGAATAACCGAAAATTTAAGGTATCTGGAAATATTGCAAAAAAATCAGTTGTTATTTCGGAAAAAAAAAGTTGAAAATCCAAAGTTCAAATTTAAGAAGTTCCGATGAGTATTACTGATCAACAAGTTGAAACAGAACTTCGATACATCAATCAGCGATTCTTGTAATAAGTATCAAATTTGAAGCGAAACGACTTTAGGAGGTAGCAGCGATGTGGCAGACTGGCGTCAATTTAACTTACGAAAATAATTGGTTGGTTTCTTTTTTGTGCTAATTATCGTTAGCTGAACCAGAATAAATGTGTATCAGTTCATGAAAATATTTTTTTTATCTATTTAAGGAAAGATTTGAGTTCGAACTTTTAATTTTCGAATTCGTAAAATTTTCAAAAAAAATTCAAACATTATTAAAATTCACGCATTTTTCACCCAAAAATTTTTTTTTTTTCTGAAATCTGTGAATAAAAACAAACAAAAAAAGCCACTTTAACATTTTTCATGCATGTTCACATATTTTCAGACTGCTGTTTAAAAAAATCATAACATGTTCATGTTGTCATTTTTTGTCGACTTTTTTTATAGAAATATTACGAAAATTTTCGCAAATCAAGTCCAAAATTTTTTATTAACGCTTTTTGAATTATTCTTGAAAAATCAGGCCGAATTATTGTGTTATTTTCTGGTATCTATTTGATTTCCGTATTTCAACCGATGGAGGTAATCGAATATCGTTTTTGAACTACTGATGAAATCTACAACACTTGCTTGTGACACCGGTTTGTGCCATTTGGCACGCAATTTATACTAATTTTTTTTTTTCAAAAATCCCAATTAAATTTCGGGTGTTAAAGGTACTTTTCTTTTCAATTCAGAGATTTTTCAATATTTAAACCCAATTGAAGGTGCAATTTTTTTCCCTAAAGGCTGTTTTTCTCTTTTTTTCATGAAAAAAACTTTTATGTTAAGGGGTAACCGATGGAGGCTGTATCTCGAGACTCATAAGTGATAGGAGCTAATTTTAGTTGCATTGTCTATTTCGTGGCTGGTTTTGCTTCCACGAATTATAAAAAAAAATTTCGATGTCGTTTTCATAAGCCAAATTGGATAAAAACGTTGGCCAAAAAAGTGGCATAAAAGCCCCAGCAAGTGCCGTGATAGATAACATATATGCTATTTTAAAGCCTCGACATGTGGTAAAGACGATTTGAAATAAGAATTTCAAACTCAAAATGGTATCGATGTTTTTAACCTTCTTGAGAAGAATTTTTTTGGTCAATTTGAGACATAGGATTTTTTTTTATAAAAATTTTCAAAAAAAAATCGATTTAAGGTCAATTTTCGTGATTTTACAGGTAAATGTGATCCAGTTCTAGCGAAGCCGTATGAAGTGCTAAAAGCTGATTTTTTGGCCAGTGAAATTAAGCGTTTTTCGGTACTCAATTTTTTAATTGACGGTCGGCGACCAATATTTGACCTCTAATGACCGGCAAAGTTCAAGGTCAATCTCAAGTTCATCGTATAGACTTGTAAGTACCCTCAAAAGAATCAAGAGGGTCGACTTTCTAATGAACGTATTAAGAACTATGGGTCAATAATGTACTGAGAGGTCGCTAGAGAGCAAAAAACTGGTCAAACCAAAGGTCAACCTCAGTTCAACGTATAGACTTGTAAGTACTCCGAAAAGAATCGGAAGGGTTCGACTTTCTAATGAACGTATTAGAACTATGGGTCAATAATGTAACTGAAAGGTCGCTAGAGAGCAAAACTAGAGAGCAAAAATTTGCTCTCTAGCGACCTTTCAGTACATTATTGACCCAAGTTCCAAATACGTTCATTAGAAAGTCGACCCTTCCGATTTTTGGGGTACTTACAAGTCTATACGAGAACTTGAGGTTGACCTTGGGTTTGACCAGTTTTTGCTCTCTAGCGACCTCGCAGTACATTATTGACCCATAGTTCCTAATACGTTCATTAGAAAGTCGACCCTTCGATTCTTTTGAGGTACTTTACAAGTCTAAACGATGAACTTGAGATTGACCTTGAACTTTGACCGTCATAGAGGTCAAATATTGGTCGCCGACCCTCAATTAAAAAAAACGGGTAGCAAAAACGCTTAATTTCGCTGGCCAAAAATCAGCCGTCTAGCACTTCATACGGCTTCGCTAGAACTGGATCAAATTTACCTGTAAAATCACGAAACAATTGACCTTAAAATCGATTTTTATTTGAAAATTTTTATAAAAAAAAAATCTTACGTCTTAAATGACCAGAAAAAAATTCTCTCAAGATAGGTTAAAAACATCGATACCCATTTTTGAGTTTTGAAATTTCTTATTTCAATCGTCTAAATGAAATATTTGGTAATGTACAAGAATAAATTAACACATAATTGGCAAATTACCTTTTTGTCAAATGATAGACTTTATTAGACTTACCACAATATTAATCCAAAATTCAGAATAAAAATATATTTATAATTCTGTTCATTTTTACAACGTTTCAATTTTTTTATTGTATAATCATGTTCAAAGTTAAGAAAACTTAAGTTCAAACTAAACAATCGTAAAAAAAATGTAAAATAAAAAGTTTTCAAAAAAATGAACAAAATATTGTTTGAGTTGCACTTTTCATGCGTTTTTCATGCAAAAAGCTGTTTTGCGGTGCTACCCATGCGGCGGCTTTTTTTTCGAGACGACATTATTTTACACTACGCGCGGCAAGCCTTTTTGAAAGCGCCGCGACTATTGTGACAAACAGATTATTAACGCGGCTACTGCACAGCGGTTACTATTGTGACAAACATATTTAACAAAAAAATTTTACCTCACTCAGACTGCGTGGGTTATTTGAGACTTGATACTTATTTTTAAATACAGGAGAAAATACTTGTTTTACATTTCATTATTAGATTATCTGAATTGAGATACTAATATATTTGTTCAATAAAAATCATAAAACAAAATTCTTGGAATTTGCAGATAACTTTAAAACGGAATGGGTTAAAACAGCGTGTTACGATACACAAATTTTTTAGTCTCACACCGAAATACATATTTCGATAATTGCAAATGCTTATTTTGGCCGCACAAAGAGCTGTTTTTTAGCGTTATAATCTACTGTAATTCAAGAATATTCGAATTGAAATTCATTAATATGTTCTTTTTCTCCAACACATTAATGAAAATGGAACTCAAAATTGAGAGTACCCGCCTTAATCCAATTTTTGTATACTGGAATGGTGAACGTAATGATAGCGTTATTTTTCATACTGTAAGAAATGGTAAACATTACCAAGTCATAAAAATGCACTGAACAAAGATGACCTCCAATTATACTGTATGTACCGGAATAATCGACGAGCAAATTGTCGAGCAGGAATGAACTCAGCCAAAAAACGCGATTTAAGGAAAGTCGCAAGTGAAGTCGCAAGTGAGGAAGGAAATAGAATTTTTTTTAATTTTGCTGAAACTATCAACATATATTTTTAAAGACTTTTCAATTGATTGGTGGTATTTTAGAGTTGAAAGCTTTACCAGAAAGATTTTTTCGGCACTTTCAAAAATAAAGTGAAGTCTGACGAAATATTCTATCGAGACAATGCATTATCATTTTTTTATTCGTATAATAGGAAAGACAAAATGTTTACGTTCGTTAATAATAATAATTATTTTTGTGAAGAATTGACTTTTTAATAAGGCGAAGCAATTTATATCTTATCGTGAGTCAAGGTCATAGACTCAATAGTCTTATTCCGGTGTATAATGCCCTCATCTTGGTATCTGAAATTTTGATTTTGATGTAACCCACCCTAGATGCATAAAAAGCTAAGTTACACCGCAGAGACTTATTTATTATATTTTTGAAACCACGTGAAATTTGAAGCAAGAATCCGTGATAATTTTTTATATTTTGAAAAAAGACTTTATTTTTTTTGATGATTTTCAATTTTTCAGATTTGACTCTCGGCGCCTTGAAGCAAAACTTAAAGACAAATTAGAAATGTTCCACCTTGATCGGTTGCTGAAGTTCAGTGGTTAATTCATGCTAATTATAAAAAAATTTATCAAAACTGACGGAGGAGATAGATTTTGAAAACCTTTGATTTCAGGGGCTTGAAAAAACCGATTTTTGCTAAATTAAAGCGTTCTAAAATTTAATTGTCAAATGAGGATAACGCATAATCAGTACCACCTTATGATCTACACTTGATCAATTTGTCTTTGTCACTTTATTTGGGTTAAATTGCCGTTTCAATTTTTCCGGAAAATAATTTTTTGAAAATATTTTTTTTCATTATTTTGAGTTCATAAAATCACTTGTGAAAAAAGTATTCTTTGTATAGAGACTGCAGAAAAATAAACTTCTATCAAAAAAATCCTGAATACTTTCCTAAAAATTGGCTTCCTCAGAATTTCGATTTTATGTATCGTTTTCACAACAATTAATTTTTTAAGACATTTTTGGCGAAAATCCTAAAAAAATAGGGAAAAAATATCTTTCGAACAGCTAATCGTATGTAATTTTCAACAATATTTTTGGAAATAAAATTGCAAACTCTATAACGCATTTGAATTGTAGGTCTGTGACGATGTTATTTCTGCGCCATTTGGCCCCCGAATTTTTTTTTGCTTCAGATAGTCAAAATGTGTGAGGGGGTTAAAGTTTCTTTTTTTGATAAATCTGAGGAATTATTTTTTCTATTATCAATAGTAATTACATTAGAAAAAGTCATTTTTGGCCCATTTTGCGACTCCCACCCCTTAACATATAGCGAAAATCAACGGAAAAGTGTCGTACTATCTTTCTGATGAAGTCAAATTAAATGATCAAATCTGGCGAAGATTGGGAGACTGTCGCTGATTCTGGATTTCATGAACACTCCGAATATCCAGATCTTGTATATATTTGACGAGTTTTGTCTAGTAGCCTTTTTTTAAATCTTTAAAAATGTCAAAAAAATTTCAACAATATTTTTAGATGGTGAAATTTGACCCTAACCGACGGAGGCTGTTTCTCGAGATTCATACATAGTAGTAACTTAATTTTTCTTGCATTGAAAATTTTGTCATGGTTTTGTTCCAAATCAAATAAAAAAATTTGAATTTGACCAAAAAAAATTCGGAAATTCGAATTTTTCCTAAGTATTTTTTTTCAGTATTTATGCTTGTTTTTTGAACGGTTTGATCGATGACCTTAATCTTACTTGGCAAGTAAGCCTTTTAGTTAATCTTTCAGACCAATAAAAACCAGTCCATAGTACCACGTCTCTATAACAATTCACGGTAAGTAAAGTTGTGTGATCGAAGCCTTAGCACAGTGTCAAAATTGACAAAACCAACTATATAAGTTAATTAAGTTTTACCCGGGATGAAAAAAAGACGTGATTTTCTGTTGTTTTCTCTCTTGTGAAAGAAGGGTGCGGAATTTCGAGTAAAACTTAATTCACTCATATCCCCTTCACACTTGTGTAAATATGCCGGCCTTATACTTAAAAACACACTACGTTTCGTAATCAGAGCCGAGATATTTACAACAGTGTGAATAGGGAAATTATATTCCGAATTAGTATGTGGTAAAAAAAACCTCGTTTCTGTGATTATATTAATTTATTAATAGTTAATGCACAATACAACAATCTATCCAAAAAAATAAAGGGATTTTAGTATTTTCTGAATTGTTCGTTGAAATGACGTCCAAGAATTATCCTGACTTCAGTTGTTCCAGCGCGATCTCCTCAGTTTAGCATCCGAAGATATCTTCCAACAGGATAGTCATTGACTAAAAATATTTTTTTAGTTATAATGAACTAAAAAGACCTTTCAAAGTGTGGTTGTCGCTAAAAAAGCTGAAATCAGTATTTTTCAATTGACAATTTGCCAGAATAGTATAAATAGGCTGTCCGAAATATTATTTTGCTCTGAATATTGCGATAAAAACTTGCATTCTCGAAAAATTTCACGAATGGCTCATCTGATATTAAACAAGCTGTAAAAATAATTAATCATTTGTTGTGAATGTAACAACTTCATAGGTTTCAAGGCATAACAATGATTTTCTCAATCAAATTAACCAAGAAAACGTGAGCGAATCCACATGGTGAGTTTCCGCAAAAATTGTGAGTTGGGTCCAGCATCATGAATAAACAATATTTTTCAAAAATCGAAAAATTGTAACTTATCTCATACACAATTTCTTGAAATCATTACGAAATTGGTTTATTGTCCATGTGTGAAAATGGTCCAATCGGCTGTTATGTTCAATTTTCCATACAAAAAAATGGAAATAAAATTAGAAAATTATATTTTGAGCTTATTTCATCCAAGAAGAATAACTGAATTAAGTTATATAAAAATATATGTATTAATATTTGGAACCAACAGTCGTCAGAACACAAATAATTCCTCGAAGGCACTTACCGTATCCGTTGCCCCCTAACATTTTGAACTCCCTCTAAAGCTACTTGAGTAGCTTTTTCGGAAACGTAACATAATCAAAGCCGCGCATTCATGATTTGTCATATCGTCTATGTCCTTATCTACTTGCTTTTAACATATATAAGTATAGGTCGACAGGCACTCAGTGTAGAGTACATATCCCCATTTTTCCTTGTAAAACTTTGGGGTTTTATCAATATTTGGATAATGAGGTCCAAGGGTTATTATGAATTATGGATCATAATTTTGATAGAAACATTTTTTCGTCAGAATATTTTTCGGTTTATTTTTAATCTTTATCAACTTTTTGTTTTCGTCAAAATTCATTGTTTTGTGAAATAAGCTGCTGGGCAAAATTCTCGTTGCGAAGAAAGTTGATTTCGAGTCTGACGAAAAAAGTTTTTGACGAAAATTTCATTTTTGTTTTGATCATATTTTGACGAAAAATTAAATTTGTCAAGAAAATAAAAAATTCTGACGAAAGAATGTTATGACAAATAATATTCTAAGGGAAAAAATGTTTTGCCAAATTATTATCTTCCAAGCAAAAAGAATAATTTCCTTCAAATTTTTATATTTTTTGTTTATTTTTTATGTTTTCTGAAGATTAAATTCGAATTTAACGTATTTATGGAATTTCAATTCAGATAAAAATTTTTATGGAAGTTATGTTCCGTAACCTGAAATACAGCCCAAAAAAACTTTAAACCTTAAACACAAAAGTTAGCTTAATTTGCGCAAAAGATAAGTTTTGTATTTTATTTTGTTGAGAAATATTTCCTTTATAAATAATTCATCAAGAACAAGTTGATTAGACTGTTCCTGAAAAGTCCCCACTGGCTTCCCAAATTGTTTTCTCTCTGCACATATGGGAAGGCCGCAATGCACAACTGCTTGCATGCTTCCAAGCGGCAATTAATGCCTGGAACAGAAGTCGGCTTTGTTTATACAGGTGTTTATCGGATTGGCACTGTATCAATTTGGCACTATGCTTCTGAAAAAAATCTCGATCCATTTTCCAGGTGAAAGAGTGAAAATTGTCCGTAATCGATCATATTGAGGTTCTGATCATTCACGCATGAACAATTTTAATAAATTTGGTTTTGTTGAGGTCATGACTGTAGATTGTTATTGGAAACAATCTACGTCTCTAAGACTTATAAGATATCTTGGTGGTTTGACGGTAGTTGTTTTATTACAACAATCTCAGTCATTAGAAACTAGAAATAAGACATATCACGCTTTCCCCAAAAACCACACTTTCTGTTTATTAGAAAGATTTTATTCCGATATACGGAAATAAACCGTTTTATATTTAAGTATTTTTTATATGACTTTTATTGGGCATGGTTTTTTTTGGGTATCTTTAGGAAGGATCAGACTTTCCAAGTGGAGCCCTTGAGAAAGGAGAGATCGAATCCTGGAGCGTTTGTGGCGTATCAACGGTTGACTGAATTATTTTAATTTAAGCATTTATGTTAGTTTTTGATTTTAGGTTTAGTTTCAGGTTTAATCGATTATGTACTATTTTTGATTTTTGCATGGGAGTTGCGAGATTTTCGGTTAGTTACTGATTAATTAATGATTTAGTCTGAAAATTCAGATTTGAGATATAACGAGATTTTGATAGATTTTGGTCGTTATGAATATTTGCTAATCGTATTTATGGTTGAATGGAACTCAAAATTACTTGTTTCAATTGTGTTAAGGGGATACAATTATCTGGTATTTTATTTAATTGGAGTGACTGTTAAAGTGAATTATAATAAAAATGCTTATTATAACGGATCTTCCAGATAACACAGAAACGCTATTGCTGATTAAAATATATGGTTATAAATATTCTTTAATTATGAGAAAAATTTGAGGAACATCGAAGAAATTTTGTCCAAACGTAAGACCGGGTGTATTTTCTTTTAAACTTAAGGACATAAGTATTGTTTTTGTTAATATTTTAATTTACGGACTTAGTGGTTTATGCAAGTTTATTTGTCTAGCAAATTTTAAACTATTTTTTTTTTCTCATTAAGGATATTTTTAAGAATATATTACGAGTATACTATAAGTAGATTTTGGACCGGGGAACCATGGGCCAAACTAAGGTTTCGTGAGTGTTCTTTGACCTTCACACAGTGTTATCGTTACCAAATAAAATACCCTAAATGAATAAAAAAAAAATTTTTGGGGGCCCTAAGTTGGTCAGAAAATACTCTTGAAAACTCCTTTTTATGCTTCAAACTCATAAAAACGGCATAAAACGCTATTTGAATTTTTTCAATTAAAAAACGCCCAAGGCGTGACCGCAAACCAATTGGTGTTTAGATAGAATAAGAGTTTTTTGAATAATTTTGAAAAATTTTTTTTTGTCCAGTTTAAAGAAAAAAATTTTAGTATCGAAAATGACGAAAAATGCGTAGGCGGAAAAGTTTCTTGATGAAAATATTCGCTCCAATGTAACGTGGATTTTGGTCTCTGCTACTTCGAAATGCTCATTTGTATGATAAAAATAATCATAAAATTGCGCGAGGTGCCGCAATAGAAAAATCGGCAATTTAAACAATAGTCTATAAGGCATAACCTTAATGTGCGAAAAAATTAGGTCAGAAGTTAACTTATGCGTGAGATGATTTATCTTTAGGTGCTTAACTTAATTAATTGCGATATTTTTTCGGATCCTTCCGCTGATTAGATTCCGGAGATTTGATTTCCACTGTGACCAGTGTATGCAACTTTCTCTCTGGGATTAATTAGGTTGCGCGAAAAATAACTGCTCAAAACATTAATTTGGTTTTCGTCCTCCATTGCTTCGACAATCTAGAGAGAATCACACTAAATAAATAATGAAACTAATTAAATAATTGTATATATTTGCATAGCTAGAACCCGCATTACATCCTTACAATAGTTGATCCCGGGACCAACTGTAACAAGGTACACAGAAACTGTGGCTTTCATAATATGTTTATTTAATTTTTTTAAAGAAAAAAAAAATAAGGAGAAAAAAAATCAAAAAAAAAGTCCCACGTGGCAATTTTCGTTTTTGGTTTAATCAATTTGGAAATCCAATAAGGTTTTGATTGCAACTTTAAAGCAAAAAAAAAAAATAAAACCCAAAAAAAAAAAATTCCCCACCGGTTTTTGGGGGGGGTAAAGGTGCGTAATTCAAACAAGGCCAAAAATAAATAAAAAAAGTGAACTTTTAAATTTGGGCACAAAATATATTTTTGCTAATTCCTTATTGAAGAGGTGAAAATGCTAGCCCGTTTAGGACACGGTCTGAAATTAACTGTTAAAAAATAAAAATTTTCTGACTTGTTCAATCGGAAATTTCTTTAAAAAATTATTTCAAATTTGAATTAAACTCAATTCAAATTAGTCCAAAGTACGCTCCCAAGACTAGAAATGATGAATTTGGTTAACTTTGCTGTGTGAACCGCAGATTTTTATCGAAGAATATGATAAAAAAATATTCTTGCCAATTCAGCAATACTACGTGCCCATCGCAAAGTCAACTTTTTCCAGTTTAATAACCGATTTT
>SCLH01000503.1:0-20191 GCA_004367855.1 Oikopleura vanhoeffeni
AAGAGAGAGATAATGCTGGGGAAAAATAGCTCCTCATCCAAGGTTGGACTGAAAGGCGTCGATAGACGGGCAGATAAGAATTAATGAGAAGAAAATATAGGGTCTCAAAATCAATTAACGCTGAGGAAAAAGAAAATTCAAAAAAAAAAATCTCCTTCGGTTTTTAAGGCGGTAAAGAAATGAATTCCAGCGAGAATTTTCTTTTACAATTGATTATGCTCGGTCTAATTTTGTTTCAAATTAAATAAAACAGAACATATCGAACGTAAATGAAATGTACTGTTGATTTTACGCAAGCAAGCTCGTTGAATAAAATTATTTCATGTTGGTTTTCTTTATCCAGGTGTAAGTTTTCCCTATTGTTGTCCAAATTGGAGTGAATTTGATATTCCGCCGGTTTTGAGATTGTTGAATCTGAGAAAAGACGTAAGTAGTTATGCCAAAATTAATCGTCTCATTACGCGGATAACAATTTAGCCAATTTGACAAGAAGAAGTGTAAAAATCTAACATCCGTGGTAGGTAAAATAAGTTCATTGATATAACAACACCTCTCCCGCAGAGGTGTGTCTGTTCTGGTGCTCTGTTAGTCATCTACAGTAACGACCTACACGCCGAGATCGATGGGAAATCAGAAATAAAACCGCAATCTGATTGGTTAAGAAGTAGCTTGTTGTTTCTGAATTAAGAGAAAACAACAATTCTTCCTTCAACGGCCTTGTTCATTTACAGATCAGCCCACAAGGCCCCGGTTGAAGAAGATCAAATTTACCCACGCCTCCAATTCTCCCTCGAGGAATTTAACTTTTCTGATCCCCTTCCCCTAGTATGACATTATTTAATAAGGGGATTTTGCATCTCTAGGTCTGGCGATTCGCCCGAGCACGTTTTGACCAATGAGAGAGAAAATAACGAGTTGCTTACCTAGTGATATACGCTATACAGCTTCGGAAAGTCAGACGATCAATACGCAAACGCCAGGCCCCAGAGATGCCAATCTGAATACGTGATATAAGTTATAATTCGAGAGACTTATGTCTATATTTGTTTCAGTAGAGCTGTGGCGGCCCGGGAGAGAGAGGGGGCGACCTTGTTCACTGATGTATTGTCACCCAACTTATCTCAACTGAAGAACGAGCCATTTAAATGACGGTTAAAGTGTGGTTACCTCCAAATTGCGACGCATGAAAGACTCCAATGCATGGGACTCCGAAGAATTTGGAAATATTAAAAATTCCAGCCTCCCAGGAGAAAGCACTGCTGGCGACCAGATGCTCGTTTTATATCAATAATGCCCCAGATGGAATATGAAGCGGAGAATTTTTTTCAATACTTCGAACAAACAATCGTGGGTGTGCAGACGTTCTTCGGCTTCATTAACCCTTGTACTCACAAAGTATGAAACTATCCGAAGCACAAAGCACTTTTTGTGGTATCCGCTTCTGATCTGTTACAAACGGAGAAACTACGACGCTATCAGATTCGGATTAGTTACTCATACGAATAAAGCGATATGATTGTTAGAAGTTGGAAAGCTGTTCGTAAAAACTTTGTACCAAATTATTATTACAAGCTGTAATCCAAGAAGAAATTAAGAAAAGGGTTTACTGTTTGTTTACTCGAATGTTGGTTTGTGCGGCTTTCATCACCGAGGAGACAGCTGTTCAAAAATCACGTAAGATGTCGAGATGATTCCGGTCAGAAAAATAATAAAACGTTTGACATCACTAACGTTTAATAATCACGACAAATCTCATGGCATAGTGTAGATAAAGAGGGTATTGTTATTTATGTGAAAGAAGGCAGAATTTAGCTTCAACAGCGCTAAAAACTGCGCTTATTTGATTTTTTTTAGTAAAAGAATTTACAATAAAAAAAAGCACAAAAAAAAAGTAAAATTAAAATTGAAACTTTCGACTTGGCTTGTCGCATGAAGTTGAAATTAATTTTTGAAATTGCAAACTCTATTGGGAGGCAATTTTTATCGCAAAGTTTCCAAAACCACTATTTTTCTTGAATTTTCTAATAAAATAATAAGCCAGTTAAATGGCTTGGCTTCAAAGGGTACTTGAGTTAACCAGGTCCAAACTTGGCCCTCAAAGTGCATACATGAAGTACATATGGTTACCCCGCTCAACCTGCAGTGGGTGAGGTCACACTCAAACGCCATTCGGGGGTCGGCCAAAATTTTTACAGAGAGTCCTAAAGTTGGGACTTCCGATTTTAGGACCCTACACGGCGTAAAATAATTAAACGCACAAACCTTTTAATCAAAATGTGTCACCAGAGTTTGCAATTTTCATTTTGAAAACATCTATTCAAAATTAAATTCCGACTAGCCGTTCAATAATTTCGTTATTCGTACTTTTTTTCTTGTTGCACATTTGGTGGGCGCAGGAAACGCAAGTAACAATATTTTTTACTGAAATTAAGTTTAATGAACCGAGATTATGCAACTTTTTTTTCAATTAATGTTTAATTATACCACTTTTAATGGCCCAATCGCAAATTTTTACCAGTGATGGAAATGTTGAGATGGGACGCCCCTGCCGTATTCATAGTTCAATCGCCGCATTCGAGTTCGTCAGTTTCCCGCGTTCGACCTATCCAACTCTGTCAAATGCAATTTCAGTCATGGGGTTTCGGACAAACGAAGTTGTCTTGGCTAAATTACCAACATAGATTGCGACCAACAAGATGATTTACGGGAATCTGGAGAATTGGGAAATATGTCATAGATTTACCTGGGTAAATTCTGATTTGATTATTTGTTTTGTTCAATAAAGAAAGCGGATTGGTTTCCTCCGGGAGAATTTTGATAATTCATCCGTGAATTTTTTTTGCCGACGCTAAAAATCTGACCCTGATGTACTGTTGTCAATTTTTAAGTTGCAGACTAAACATCAAGAAATGTGAGCTGATGCTGAGACAGGCCTGACTGGTGGGACACATCCGCGCATTGTACTGTTCAAATATTGTAAAAATTAATTGAGATAACAAAAGATAACTTACTATGTCTTCATAAAAAATCATTTTAGGTACAATCATCTTAATTCACCCCAAGAGTTCCCGATATCTGTTTCCAACCAAAAGTAACGTGAAAATGAAGGTGACGTTTTAATAGCGCGTTCGAATTCCAATAGTGTTTTTCTTGATGATTGTATATTGAATTGCTTCAGTGCTTACGGCACCCCTCAACATTAGCGACTTCCCAATATCAAGCACGCCTTGCCTATTATTGGTGACAGAATACCGTATCCTCGAAAGAGACAAAATTGGTGTTTCGCGCCTCCTAATTAACTTGTCGAGCAACAAAACCAAATGGTTTGTTGCTCAATTCTCTATGTTCGCCGTTACGAGAAATTCACACCAATAATAATGAGAATACATAAATACATTTTGTGTTAACTGTCTTGTGTCAGTCAAGACCTCGCATTAAATCGTGAAAGCTTCCCAAAGTGGCTAAAGTAAACAGTATTACCAAAAGAAAAACTGGCTGACAAGTTTACACATTTTTTTAATTATTTTTTCTCAACATAATTAAAAAAAAAAGAGAATTAAATTTCAAATTTATTGGAACACTTGGAATTTTTATTTAAACCCCAGTGTTTTAAACACGAATAGGCTTGCCTCATTCCTACGTGACCCAAGTGAGCGTAGTAAGACGACCGCTGTTAATAAGCACAACTTTCCTACTTAAATAAGTGTACGCTTATTAAGCAACAACAACTTCCTATTTTAAACTAAGTAGAGACCGCTAACCAATGCGGCTAAAAAAAGGTAAAATGAAAATTTTGCAATATTCAACTGAAAAAATAATCTTGAACTTTTAAGGGAGTTTTAATTGCAAAAACTTCTGAACCACAATGGAGTATACCACATCGGAGCATTGATCAACTTATTTTGAAAGAAATTTGCGTGCCGAAGCTACTGGATCGGCCCGTTCAGGAGCCGCATTGAAACGAACAAGATTGAAAACGGCAATCAATAATTTTTTAGAAATCTGATGAAACATTTTGCCCGAAAATACGGGAATCCTTTCCATACAAAAATAAGATTAGAATCGGACAACGTCAAAAAAGTGCGGGGAAACTCAGATCTTTTAAAAAATAAAAAGGACAAGACGGCGAAAATTTTGAGCAAAAACAAACAAACAAAATAAATCTAAAAATATGAACTTTGAAAATTGATGTTTACCCGAAAAAATCGCAATCTTTACGCAATAAATTAAAGGGTTGGAGACACTGCCAAAAAAGTGCGAAACCATCCTTACGAAAGAAACGAAACGAATCACGCAGTAAAAAAGTTTGTAGTCAAAAAAAACGTAATTCCACAAATCTAAAATATCAATTATCTTGAGAATGAAGGTTTAAATTCTGAAAGAACATTAAAAACATTTCAAACATAATTTTATTCTGGTTTTGATGCTACGATTTTGTTTTGCAAGAAATCGGCCCACTCTCAGCCGACCCTTCAATTCTTGAAAAAAGTTTCGAATTTGACAAAAAAAATGTCTTCGAATTTCAAAGAATCTGTCCTCAAAATCTCTGGGGAACTAAGGGTTTAGATTTAATATGACCCCAGGAATCTCAGAATTCTCGAAATTCTAAAATAGATAACAATAAAACCAGTAGGCTTAACCTTAAACGAAGCACAATTTTACCTAGGTTGCTGGCGTCGTTGAAAATGGTGTAACACAAGATGAAAGAAACCGACGCCAAAAAGCACTTACAAATTTGGTCTGGGCTGGAAGCTGTGACAGACAACCCGTATTCGAAAGAGACAAATTGGTGTTTTCGGCGCCGCTAATTACTGCAGAGCAACAAACCAACGGTTTTGTTGGCTCATGCTCCCTACTTTTCCCGTTTAGAGAACTCCACACCCAATCAAAACTAATCAATAATACTTTGGTTCATGTTCTTGTGTCGCAGAACCGCATTTTAATCCTGAAGCTTGCCCAAAGTGGCAAGTAATAACTTATTACGCCAAGACAATACCTAAGACAACATCAGTGGGATTCGAACAAACCCCTATAATATTAACTGTATTCTTCAAGATTCACCTTTGGTTTGGAAAAGAGGATATCACCGCAACCCAAATGTAGCTTTGTCACCCACCCAAGATCCGTCTTATACCATCTCTGTAATGTTTCATTTAATTCAACCTCATAATATTTTCTTTTGAAGGTTAAAAAGCTGGATACAGACCAGATCATATTGACACACGTCAGATTCCGCATATAATTAATGAAAAGAAAACCTTTGTTCTAAACAGTAAATTTAATTATCCATTATGCAAAAACGAGGGTTAGTTTGCAATACATAAGTGTTTATCAAATTCGTTTAATATCTTTAAAAGGGCATCACTTAGGCCTTAACTTTCGCGTTCGGTGGGTCAACTTATTTCGAAATCTCATACTTGGTCAATAAGTTGAAATCCGGTCTGCTTCAAAGATTGGTCACAAGCGTGTCAAACGCGAACTGCGTAAAAGTAGAGCCTCCTGTTATCCTAATTCTTTAATATATCTTGGAAGAGTACTGGACAATATCTAGTTTGGCCACTATTTGTATTTGTTTGCGCCGTCTGATCTGGAGAAAAAAATGTCTTTATCTTAGTTTCTGTTTCTGGGCGTTGACAGTTTTCTTTTATTGCTGATTCAAATCAAAACTGCTCCCACCGACTTCCTTGGATGTTCCTCTTACATACGGCGCCCGTTCTTTTAGGGTTACTTCCTAAAAAACGTAATCAAAAAAAATGAAAACTAAACTGGGCACCTTTAAGGGGGTCGCCCATAAAACCGAGACGATGGATTCATCTTATAACTTAACGAAAATAAAAGCTCAGTATACTTTTTATGCCTTATTATAGTTAGCTGAACCGATATAAACATATGTTTCCGCTTGAAATAAATTATTTTTATTTATTTAGGAAAGATTTGAGTTCGAGTTTTCATTTTGAAACTAGTACAAATTCAAAAAATTCAAACTATATGAAAAACTTTTCCGCTTTTTCGTCCCAAATTCTTTTGTTTTGTTTATAAATCTGTGGGTAAAAAACCAGAAAGAACAGTAGCCACTTCAAATTTTTTCATGGATCCACATATTGTCTGACCGCCTGTTTTGAAAAATCAAATTTTATTTTCATTTTTTATTCAATTTTTTAGAAAATTTAGAGAATTTCTCGGGCAAACTACAAGTCCAAAATTTGACCTTGTTGTTTTTTTTTCGAATTTCCGCCAATAGAAGTCAGGGTATGAATCACTCTTATTTAATTTTTTGTACTCTTTCTTGTAGAGTAGCTATTAAATCTCCGTATGTTCAACTATGAGTTGGTCGCCGGCCGATAAATCATTTCATAAACTATCGGATGAAATTTTTAACAACTTGGATGTACACTCGATAAGTGCCACTTTGCACACAAATTCATAAAAAATTTATGCGACCCCCAAAAAATTCCAATAAAATTTTCAGGTGTTAAACCAGCGCGCCACTTTCGTCAGATAATAGAACAACATTTTTTAATATAAAAACGCAATTGAAGGTCAATTTCTATCTCAAAAAAAGTTTTTTCTTCCTACTTTTTTGGCCATTTTTGACATTTTTCATGGAAAAAAAAACTTTGAGATATTAAGGAAATTTTTAACTGTGGCAGAATTAAAACAAAGAGTTTCTTAGCGCATTACACCAGACCAATGCTGAAGTTTTATTAATAGTCTTAAAGCACAATTATAAGTAGTCAGGTTAAGTTGGAAAATCGAATGTACAGTGAAGTGGTTTTTAATTTTTTCACAATAACAGTTATGTTAAGAAATTAAAACATATAACAATTCCAAGGAATGAACACTTTTATTGTAAATAAAATAAATTTTTCACGCGCTTTTTTTTCCTTACCATATATCCGGCTCTGCAAAAAATGTACCAATCTGCAGGACTATGGCACCCCTTACCATTACCAATCAGATAACGCTTATGAGAAACCCCTGGTCGCAATTTAGTGACGCAGACATCAAATTCCCAGATTAGTAATAAAATGTTTTTTTTTTTAAAAAATGAAACATAAATAAGGTGGATTTCAGTACATTTTTATTATCATGCTGGTCACACAAAAAAAGTATTTTAATCGGCCGATGCAGAAATTTTTTGTCCGAACATTAGAAATTTCAAAGAATTAAAGTCGTTATTTCTGAGCAAATCAAGAGGCAAAATTAAAAATTGCGGACCTTGGGGCTCCTGAACATTACTCTTCAGGGTCTCATTTCTATAACTTTCAATTATCTGTCGAGAAATTTACAGAGTAGGGAATTTTCGTGAGACCTCTCGAAAATTAGGGCAAAAAAGTGTATTTTTTCCCAAACCCAACAAATTTCCCCAAACGCCCCCCGGGCCCTGCATGATTTTTGTGGGTGAAACGGACCTTGGGACTCTGCGGCATGTTTTTTGCGGTACAACATTAAACTTTAAAATGTAAATCTATCCTTCAAAACTTAGGGAGTGACTTAGATTTTAAGAAGAAACATCATCAAGTTGAAAGTCGTCTGATTGGTCAGCCAATCAGCAGCTCCACGACTGTTTTCATCGGAGCTCGATTTTTGTTGTTTGAAAAATTCAAAAAACTAAACGCCATTTGTTCGCTGTTACTGTCTATACAGTCGCAATCGACCCTGAAAACCTTGTCTTGACCTAACAAATGCGACCAGCATACTCCCTACTTTGAAATTAACCAGTGTAAGTCGTATTTTAACCCTCCATTAATCGATCTTCAACAACTGGTTCTTAGTCATCTGCATCATGTCGCTTCGGTTTGCGTGTATAAATATCCATTACCGGGGTCCCTCCGACTCATGATATGCCTCAGTGGTTAAAGAAGACGTTTCTCCAAAGTTAATGGGAACTAAGTTTGTCATAAGTAAACGCGTTTGACCTATACCGCAGTTTTGAAATTATTGGTTGCTTGCTAATCTATAAGTTGCTCCCTTTCCGAGGTTGTACATGAGTATTTCTTGAATCTTTGGAGAAAATAATTAAACTAAATTTTAATGTATTTTGAAACGCTTCAGACGCTGGCGTTTGGTTTGACCCGCAGTTTTCGTCTCGGAACAGCTAAACTTACTTTACGATGACAAAATTAAAACTCGGTGGCCATGATTATTGGATTGACCACACTATCTATAGAAATCTTGAAATATAGATGACAAACGCCATCCAGAGGACAGATCCCTGAATATTGACTGATACAAACAACGCGGATACTAATCACTCAATAAACCGCTGGAATTTGCAGAGTAGGCCAGGATTTAATTGGGTCAGATTTAGAAAGGTCAACTAATCAAATGCTGAGATCCCGCCATTTTTGAACATATTCAATCTGATCTGTTTTCTGACCTCAGAGGTCGAGGTCCTGAAATTATCACTTCCGCGTCGCCTCGTTCTTTGTAAAAATTGGGAATTTCATTTCGGGGTCAGACACTGAATTTGCGGTGATTGGCAGGACCTTTATCCAACACGAAATTTGCCCCAATCTGCCGCCGCCGCGATTCTGTTACCCTCGAAAATAATAATTCCAGGTAAAAAACGTGACATCCTGTATAAGAGTATTTCGATATTTTGAAAAAATTATTTCGTCACAGATAATGGATTGATTTAGGTGAAAAGGCAATCAAAGTAGCCTCGGCGTCGTCTCACGACTCCGTCTGACTAGCTTGATAAATCTCGTCTTACCAGTTGTCAAAAAAATGAAAATTTAACAACTGACAATTATATCTCGTTTTGTTTAACAAAATAGTATTTTTATTATATAAACATTTGAACTTTACGGTGGACACTGAAAACTTATCAAGAATCCAATCGTCAAAAGGAGAATTGCAAAGACTGCTTATGTCCAACAGTTAGCTGGGACAGATTCGAAAGCTGATCTTCAGCAAATTCAGCCCCTCAACTGCGAATAATCATTGTACTAAAGTAAGCAATCTTCAGAACGATCTGAATGTCCTTCACTTTCTTTCGGAATTCATTAAATTGACGATAGAGATGTCTCAACCGAGTTATTTCGGTTTTCAATCTACCTATCGAGTAGTTTAACCCTCCGTGTGAGCACCTTCTATAAAGGTGTCTGCAATATTTAAAGATCATTAAAATATGCAAAAAAAAACATCGCTAGAATTGTCCTCTCGAATACAATTATAAAGAATTTTGCCAGGGATGTCAAAAAAATGACTTATTTTTTTTGGAAATTTTGTTCAAATTTTACAGCAGGGTTGATTTTTGAGATTTTTTTCCAATCTTTTACCTCTAAAAAAATAAAATGCGACCTAGCGATTGCGTCATTGAAAAATAGCCAGTTTTTAGGAAATGTTTTGTCCCATGGTTGACACTCAAAATAAAGATTAATTGGTATAACAGGAAATATTTTTTCAGAAGTCGATATTTACAATAATTTTCGATGTTTAAGTATTTTCACGAAAAATATTTTAATTAATTAAGAAACATTAATTTCGAGCAATTTAATATTCTTGTCCACAGAGTCAGCTTGTTAGTCATATCGACCCAGAAATAAATATCAGCAAGTGTACTTAGCTGCTTTTTATAGGGGGAAAATAAGGACATTTTTTATGAAAAAATGTTGAACGTTTTTTCATTCAGACAATTGTTAAACCTATTAAAAAATATTTTTGATTGATTATATATACCCACACACTCAACTCCTGACAACAAACGTTCTGAACATTTTCCCTCATCACGTCCTTGACGAGTCTCAACGTCCTGACACAAATTTAATCCTTGATACAATTTTACAAACGTCCTGACCCTTTCAATTTTGATAAAGTAAATATTTTTGGAAAACTGTGATTTTTTTAATTGAAAAGTGGTTTATTCATAAAATGAGGTACATATTACGAAAACGTTCAAGTAATAAATATCGAAACAATTCTGTATGTACGTCGTATGCGTCAAGGAGGAACAAACGACAAATGAAACGACAACAGTCGAAATTTTTAAATTTTCAACTCAAGTATCTCATGAAAAAATTAAAATAATTATAAAAAGTGAAATTAAGCAATCAAAAATTGTCCACAGTGTATCTTCATACATACTTACCTGAAATAAATAAAAAATGTAATAATCTGCTTTTTATCAGGGAAATAACATTTTTTATCAAAATCATTAATTTTTCCGATCAAGAATTTGTACTTAGTTTATAAATCTCTCGTTGATTTATGAGATATAAATCAAATGCTGACAAAATCGACGTAGGCAGATACTTGTGCATCGTTTAACCGACAAAAAATGCAACTTGTGGACGACCAACTGTGACCGGTGGTATTTACGTGTGATGGTATCCTTGCTTTTCTCGACTATATTTCTAGAACAAAAAATAAAAATTTCTGAATATAAATGTCGGATTCAAAAATATTACCGTCTACCTCCTAGAACCTATATACTTCACATATGATGACTAGGTGCTGGGCCGGCCTTCTGCTTTTGAATTTAAGCCCAACATTGAAAGGAACGGCTGCACCGTGCTTGCTAACCAGCTTGGAAGACCATTAACTAAAATAATCACAGTTATTTCCTTATATAATCTTAAGTTTGATAAAAACCTAAAAAACTAATTTTCAAATAAAAGTTGACCAAAAAAAGTGGGGTGTAAGTGAGCAAAGCGTCCTGACAGTTTCTCAAACGGACTTGACGGTTTCTCCAAACGTCACTGACACTCCTCGTCAAACGTCTGACAAAAATTGTCAAAATCATAGGTGTCAGGACGGTTGAGTATGTGGTGTAAATCAAAGTCAGAAAAAACCGATGAAACAAGGTCAGATCCTTGTGCATCGATTCCAATACCAAAAATTGGAAACACGCACAGTAGCTTTGTATCAAGCGTGATAGTGCTGTACTGCTCTTATCCACGTAATATTTTCCAGTATAAAATCGAAATGCTAGAATATCAAAAATTCGATGCACAAAATAATCGTTTGACTTCTTAATGCAAAAAAAAATTGAAACTCTAACTCCTTGGCCTTTCCTGTAATAGCGCGCCTGAAATAAAGGGCTTCGGTGCCTTGGCGGAACTTTTTTTCTTTCTGTGCTCAACACGGGTTAAAAGACAGCTCAAGAATCCGGGCTACCCGATTGCCAGTGACCGTTTTTTGGAGGAACGCACATCTTTGCACTAACGGCGCGGTGAATTGGACTTTTTGAAAAGGAGGCCTTTTCCGCACACGGCCAACTCGGACCCTAGCAAACAAATAGGACAACAACATTTAAATTCGAATATTTTTTTTGTTCTTCATTTATTTCGAATAAAATGTAAAAATAGTATTTGGTCGCAAACGAATATTAGAGAAATAATCAGACAAAAATTGGTCTAATTTTTTTCAGAAAACTTTTATGAGTTATTGAAGATTTATTATTACGGCACGGGTGCAGCGTAGTAGTAGGAAAGTTTTTCGCCAAATATTTTATCAAAAAAACATTGCCTTTAAAAAGTCAAAGTTGAAACTATTATTTGCCTAATTTGCAGAAACGTTACGTTTTACGTGGTAAACAACTGGTAAGATTGGTAGACGGCCTTACCTTCTGGCTGCAAATAATCCCACCACAACATAATCTAATAATCACACGCCCATAATTCCATACTGATACGCGTAATTTTCAACTAATACGCGTATCGGCTGGGAAAATTGTGCTCTGATGGTCAATTTAATAACAATATCTAGAGTTAACATGTAATTGAGTTAAAGGGTGGCAGAGTAATAATTTGATGATTTTACAAGTTAATTTTTGTTTACAAATCTTCTAGGTTGTTATAGAATATAATTTAATCGAAACAATGAAAGTAAAGTTAAATTTAAATAAACAGAATTCGAAAAAGATGGAAATTGCCCTAGAATGGAACATTTATAAAAAAAAAATTATGCTCACAGTAAATTCACTTCTCAGATGAAAACCGAAGCCCAAATACCCAATATTTTAATCTGAATAACTATTGCCCATTTTCAAGCTAGACCGAAATATTCGTCTGCGAGATTGACAAACATGTTTTTTAAACTCTTGACAATATCCGACACTCGTGATCATAAGAAACCCAATTTGGTCATCTGAAAATGCGTTTTTAAAAAAAGTGTATTTTTCATTGTCGCGACCGTTTACGGAGAAATCTGGTGAAAATCGTGGTTAACAACTCCTGATCCTTTGCCTAGGAACGTTTGAAAAAAAACCCTATCTTTTCCTACAACTATAGCCCGCACGCACAGGAACGTAATAAAATTAATTTTTTCAAATGCGTAGGTTTTTGGGGAGCGGCTTTCGTAGGTTTTTGCCGTGGGTTCCAACTATAACCGCGTACCAATATACGCCGACCCTGCTGTATAAGTTTTTGGATACAAAAATTAAAAACAAAAAATAGTCCGGATTTTTTTCGAATGTTTGCTAAAATATGTTTGGTAGTGCTTATAGCTATTTTTAAAAACCTCAATCAGATAAATCATTTCCAAAAGCCCTTCAAATACCAAATGACTTCGATTGAATAAATAATATCGGATTCAAGGGCTTTGCGCACAGATCGTGACTATTTTGAAAATGCGGAATCCGAAATTTTCTTGGCTGGATTGCTCAAATCTGACCTATGCAATTGGCTTTTTTCTGCAATCTAGGGCCTGATTTGGTTCTAGGTATCCCGCGTTGTTTTATAGATTCAGCATACGTCACGATCTGTCAACTGGAAGGACCATTTAATCTATATGAAAAAAACATGAATTAAAACTCATTCAACATTAAACACGGAATTTTTGCCACCAGGAAAAACAACTTATCACATTAAATTTGGAAACGATTTTAAAATGATTCTAACAAAAAATTGAATAAAATTAATTTAGAATTTTTCACAGGTCGAATACACGACCTGCTTTGATGGAAATAAGTTTTATTGTAAGTTGGCAATTCGAAGTCATGAAGCTCATGCTGCGTGGCCTCTGAAGGCAATATGTTGGCAATGGTATTTGACGAATTACTTCTTTGGAATATTTTAGCCGCCACTATTATGGAACTTGTGGGCCATATTTCTGACCCCGTTATTAATCCAGAATTACCTTTCATAAATATTAAATATAATTACAGTATATCTTTCTGTAATAAATATGGACCAAATCAGGGTAGGGAGGGACCAAAGGCTCCAAAGTTAAAACAATATGAATATACGATATGCCAATTAGCACTCCTAGGGTTAGTTCAAAACTCTGTTCCTCGGCAGTAATAAAGACCACATTATAAAAAGATAAAATTTAGAAATAATATTTGGCGTAAAAACGCTAAGAGTACCACTCTGGTAGATTTATAAATCCATAAATTAAATATTTTTTTCAAACACATACATTCTTCTATAAACAATATCTTATTTTGCCGGAAACTGGGAGATGAATAGTTCAAAGGCGTCGATATTTATATCCGAAATAGATTTTTTGAAATTTCAACTTAAATCAAAATATTTCGCCCCAGAACTTTCTATCGAATGTAAATTGTGGCTGATTTCAAACTTTTTATACGACCATTTTCAAGTCGAAAATTAATTTGTATGCGGAAGCTGCAAGACTTAGGCGAGGAACATAGCCCTTTAAATCAAGCTTGGAAAATGGCATTTTATTTACAGTTCTGATATAATCATCCTTTTTAGGCAACTCCACTAGGCGGGATTTATCCTATAAATTACCCGACTTTAACCTAAATGAAATTATCCAAATGTTTCTGAATTAAAAATAAAGGTACATTTTGTCAATTTGTAGTTTATCTCGTTTTATATTTGTAAATGAGCCTTAGAAAGCTTTATTTTAACCTCGCCAATACCAAATTTGAACCTATAAGTTGATCGTAAAATTTTATGGCGAGTTATAGGCTATAACCGAAGAAATTTTAAGATATAATTTTTGAAGTTCACCGATTTTTATAAATTATAAAACTCGGTGATTGCAATGGCATTATGCAATTGAGAGAAAAGTGGCTGCGAACATTTTCTCATTGATTTTGGATGATTGAAAGTGGCCTTGACATGTAAAAAGCTCTGTCGCCTCCAAACGGTTAAACGAGCCAGAGAGGTATTATCAGACTTTGATTGATTTCAAAATTTTCACGCAATAAAAGATCGAGCAAAAAATCATGAAAGTTAAAAAAATGTTGCAACATTTGTTATTAGTTTTGTTGACGTTAAAATTTACGTCACGCGTTATTCGTTCCCACTTAAGGGGGTCGGTGCATTTCTTGAAATAGATTTGCACCTTTTCATTTTTTTCTCTTGATGGTAAAGTTTTTTGCCACTTTCAAAATTTCGGATAAAAACTTTTCCGAATGAAAGTTGGCATTTTAAGAATATATTTTCGAAGAATATTCCAAATATTTTGACCAAAACAATCACAAAAAAAATGTCAATTGATTTTTTCTCAAAAAGAGTTAAAAAGTGGCCATTTGTAGAGAAGTTTTTCGGTTGATTTTCGAAGACGAAATATGATGTTACAATAAAAATAAGCCAGTAAAATAGGAAGAATTTTTTAATAATTTTTCGGGAACTTTTTCCAAAAATATTTCAAAATTATGATCGAAAATTCTGAATCAGAATTGTTGTAAAAAAACAATAATACATAAATTCACAGAAGTTGCCTGTGAATTGTAAACATAATTGCTGGTAAGTAATTGAAGGGAATAATACCGCGGCAGTAAAAAGTTTTGCTGATATTGAAGGGCAAATATATCCTTTATCACCTTTTGGGGTTAGAATTGCGTAGCGCACTATGCTGCATTCCTTTTAACGTCTGGGTGATTTTAAACGTGTGGCTACGCATTTCTAGACCAAAGGGTAAGGGTATATACCCAGTAAAAGTTTTTTTACATGCAGAGTCCGCATGAGCGCTGAAGGATCGTTAAAATTAGCACCGAGGCCCCACATTTATGGGACAGTATTTGCATTTTTTTTTTCAGATTTTTGTCTTGATGGGATTAACTTTTTTCCACCTTCAAAAATTTGCAGATATAAAAACTTTTTCGATAACCAGTTGCCGACTTTTCAGCTTAACTTGTATATATCTGAATTTGTTTCAAAGATGATTTATTTTGTACGGGTTATAAATCGTGTACTTTTGAAGAACACCAAAAACGCGCGTTTTGATATCGAAGGTGTCTAAATTACGAGTAGAGATTTATTTTTCTATTTTATTAATAAGGAGGCCCTAAAAACGGTCTCGACCACGCGTCTGATAACAAGATAGTTAAAAGTTCTAAAGTTCATGAGTACGATTTTTTAAGTCCAAAATAGGATTTCTTTCATGAGTTTAAATGAACAAAAATTTTATAATTCGGAGATCTGATTGTCAGGTTAGTCTTACCAATTTGGCAAAGTTTCCGTAAATACACTTTTTCAATATCTAAAATAAAGACAGGCTGCGGATGGAGGATATATCTGCAAACCCACGCCCCCCACCACCCTAGTCGTCTAGACAGCAAAAATTTGTTTTTTTTTTATAATCTTTTTTGTTTTTTGTTTTATGATTACAGAGCTATAACAAAGACGGAAAACACGAAACCGACAGACATATTTTTAATGAAACGTGAATGAAGCCATCCCCAGAATATGTGTTAGACTAAGGATTCCAGGAAAATTATTATATTAAATTTCTAGGAAAAATTTTGAATAAGAAAAAGTTAGGTAAAATTTTCTATAAATTCCAAATATTTCGGAACCTCTGAAAATTCCCAGAACAGAATGTTAGAATGATTTTTTTTTTCAAGTATATGCATATAAACATATGTGGTCACCTAATGGTATCGATAGTTTTTTTTAATGGCGCAATGCGCACCCTTGGCTCATGACGGATGACGGAAACCGAAATCGGCAATCAGGAAACTTTTTTTTCATTCAGAAGCTGCAACATCTAAAAAATGCTAAATGGATGAATTTTGTTTTGTTTTAATTTTTTACTTCGGTACAACGGCTGGTTCAACCGAGTGGTAACGCGGAGATATAATTAATAACCTTTTCAGTATAGCATTTTGAGAAAAAAAATCGAAATCTGCGTTTTTTTCTTCCAGAATTCATTCAAAAATATAGTTTCAATAGCAGTTAATGTGAGAATTAATCGTGATGTAAGAAAACGAAAAAGATGAAAAAATTAACTTCCTGGCAGATAAGGCTTTAAGAGAAAATAAAAGATTTTGGGCCCACCGAGATCGAACCTAAAAAAACATTACTTTCCGTGCGTTATAACCGTAAACCGCTGTCAATCAACTTGATAAACATTTTCTTGTAATTGAGCTTTTTTAGATCGGCAATGTTGAATGCAAAAACGTCGTTCCTATTGCATTTACGCTGGTTTTTTCGTCCGTATCGTCAATGGGAAGGGTGGCTGCCACTTAAAAAAATAGCCCTAAGGCGAAAAGATTAAAGTGGCCATATTGAAAGAGTTTGTTTTGTTAATCGTTGAAGACAAAATAATGTATAAAAAAGATTTGAACAAAATAAAGGCATTTGTTTGATAATGTTCGGGAGTCAACTTTTTCAAAAATGTTTCTCATCATTTGTCGAAGTTCGAAAAAGTCTTAATTCGAACTTCGCAAAGTTTTCTTAAAAAGCATTCAACTTCCGGAAAAAAATTTTTTTCCTTGGTAGTTACAAGAAGTATGCCTGGCCGTATAAAAAAATACTTTGGTGGTATACTTGAGAAGGAATATATGAACCTGTAATTGAGTTTTTCATGCAAGTTGAGGCACATATCCGTAATTTTGTCAAAAGCAACCCAAGGCCTTTAAGGGAGTACTGGTGCATTTAAAGACGTCGGACATGAAATCTTTTCCAGATCTAGTTTTAATGATGGTTTTTTTTTTCTGAAAGATATGGACAAAGAATGACAGTTGATCAGGATGTACTTTTTATTTTTCATTTGTATCATTAAAAGAAAAGTATTTGTTTCACGAATCGCGATTTGGAAAGCCTATTTAGGTGGATTTTTTTCAAAATTGTTTGGAATTTCTGAGAAGATTTTGAATCGCGATTTCCGCAAGAGAAAAGACGAGAAATAACAAGCAAAGAATGGAAATTGTGGACTGCTTCGGGCTGTGCGCGTATCTTGATAGGGATCTTATATGCATACCAGATTTTATGGTTATCCTGCCGGTTAAAGATCCAGGGAGAGTAGTAATTTTCCCCGAGGTCAGCTCAAAAAAATAAATCCATAACAGTTTTTTGCTTCATTTTAAGCTTCAGGATGAAATTTTTTAATGAGCAAATCGGACCTTCGGGCTTGGCCTCACGATTCTCTTGTGGTTCACATAAAAGCTTATTAACAGGTATTCTCTGTATCTCTTCAACTCAGGGAGGTAGTAGGCCTTTTGAAGTGAAAATAGTGGGCCACTTTTGAAAGGCTCGTTCCTTGTGATTGGTCGCTAATCAGAGGCCCTCTTTCGATTTGTTTTGTGCGAAGCAAGATTAATGTCACTTATCCCGTAAAACTGAAAATTCCGTATGTTCGTGCTGTTTCTAGTAATTTTCATTGAGGCGACGCTGAAACCTGGTTTTTGGCTAAACAATGCGACAGTACGCCTTTAAGTACTAAAGGAAGAATTTTATCGTTTGTTGTCTATATTTTGTTGTTACGGTTTGAAATCTGGCATCTTTTTCCGAACTCATGAGTTAATTTATACTTTTTACAGAGACAATGACAATTTATTTAAGTACTGTACAGTCATAAACTGAATGCTGGATGGTTTTTAACCATATCTCTGTATATATAAAATAAATACAACTTTTGAAGAAATAAAATAGCTTTCGACAGACTCATTTCAGGGCCATTCTCAGGATTTCACGATTTTTGTAAATCCAGCAGTAACCGTCACGAGTCATAAATATTGAAGTTTGATAAGGGTTGCTGTTTTTTGTATTCTTCGATTAATCGAGAGACAACCTCTTTTGAATCTGGTCGGTCTTCGGGATTTTCACTTTGACATTGTTGTAGGAATTCTGATAAGGGTTCTAGAATTTGGTCCACCCCGCGTTCTTTGACCCCATTTGTAGACTGAATTGTTATTTTAAAGATTTCAATCATACTTTTTATTAACTTTCGTATATTGACCTCATATTGACCATTCGTATCTGACATTATTTTGAGAAGTATTACTTAAAACTTTTTGAAATTTTTTAAAACTTTTTGAAATTTTTTAAAACTTTTCAAAAATGTTTAAAACTTTTGTTCGATTTTGAGCAAATTTCAAAGTAAATTTATCTCTGATGTCACATCGTCGAAATTTTTTTAAAATACAAGTTGTATTATAAAATGTAGAAATGAAATGAAAAAAAGTGTTTGAAACTTTTTATTTATTTTTTGAACAGTTCACAGCCAAAACTTCAGTCAAGTTGAGGCAAGTTAGAGGGCCTGGAGTAGGTCTGTATTAAATTTATCGCCGTGTGACATCGACTTTATTGGGTGGCGGGGCATTTGCGGGGCATTGTTTGCCCCGGAAGTTTTGTGGGGCAAAACAATTCGAGAAAAATGTTATCTGTTGAACAAAAATTAAATCGAAAAACAATTAATTTAAGGGTATGGTGTTTCCTAGTTTAAAATATTCCCGATGAAACATTAGCCAAACAGGGCTTCAAGGATATTATTCAGATTAGTCAGTTTGTAGAACCAGGCTTCATCTTGCGTAAAACATGTGTCAAAACATTTTGCATGGATACACTCACAGACACATAAGCGAGACAGAGAGACCTAACCCAAAACGGAAAATCTATCTCCTCTCAGGTTTTATTTTGAAATAAACCTAAATTGTAACATAACCTGTATAATTAGTATTCAAAACTTCTGTGGAAGAGTTTTTGTCGATAAATGCTATTTTTTTTCTAGGCTATGCGATAAACCACCGTTTTTTAGACTTTGTTCATCGGACAATCTATCTCCTCCTAGGTTTAATTTCAAAATTCAATCACATTTTCAAATAAACAAAAACAAATAAAACTTCTGTGAAGCCGTTATTTTTTTTCAATTTTGACCCCAAACTCAAAATATGAAGTTTTCAAGGTCACGTGAAAACATTTCCAAAAAAAAATGTGCTTCGATTTTTTCGACAGTAGGCTCAAAAGAAAGCTGAGAAAACACTGAAGAGAAAGTTGGCTTACGTAAACCCGATATTCTGAAGTTTTAGTGGTCAAATTGACACAAACGTTATTTTTGAACATAATTTTGAGAAAAATTCTTAAAAAAAAAATCGAAAGAACGCAAAATTTTCGAAAAAATTTTTGTTGTCATTTGGGTTGTTTTATGCGTTCAAAACATAAACAATTGATTTGGTGCATTTTTATGACGAAACAACTGCATAAAATGTAGGAACCACCATACCCCTAAGTCTAAAATCATTTCCGACGAAAAAATCAACAAAAACCCGTTTATTCTTAGTTTTTCCGGGGCATAAAAACAACAAAAATATGCCCCGCAAAAAGTTGCGAAAAGTTCATTTTTCATCAAATTTGCGGAGCAAAAAAAACAACAATTGATAATTCGTCGGAGATTCTAGAAAAAACAAAAAAAATTTAGCAGAGATGCCCCGCAAAGGACTCTTACACTCAACACGATGCGCCCAGCAACAAGCGTGGAAATTAATTTCTTCTGTTATGCCTTATTTATTACTCACGTGCTTCTAGAAGCAATTTAATTGGATTAAAATATTGGCGAGTGTCTCTGATTGGTTGACGCGTTTTTTCATATCGCGTTAATTTTATCCGCCCCCGCTTAGATGAGTAACAGTTTGTATCTCGGATCCAGGAGCAACGTGTTGACCGTACCCTGTATTGTTCGGCAGAAGTTTTTGTTAATAAAACATTCCGGACCTTGTAGCTTCGGGTTATTTGTACAATGAAGACATTCACACTGAGGGCATTGTATTGCAAAAAAATTTGGTTAGCAGTTTTATACGCAGTAAAGTACACATTAGTTAAACTCATAGGCAATAAGTTATTGCACTTCTAGTCTAAACCTAAATGTCGATGGAACTTTTAAGGCTGTTGATTTTTTTTCGACATCAATTATGTAACCTACATCTTTTTATAGTCGAATTTCAAATTAATTATTATGGTGCCAAAATTTGGTAGCCAAATAGCTTTTATGTCCGTAAATAAAAAAATTTATTACTCTATGAACAATTATGATAGTACGATTGTACCGCTCG
>SCLH01000503.1:33506-94647 GCA_004367855.1 Oikopleura vanhoeffeni
AGTTTTGAAATTTCTTATTTCAAATCGTCTGTATTAAGTCATTGGTTTCTACAATGTGTAGCACTATTCTGAAATGAGATGAGTTTTCGATCCCGTCCCGATGCCGAGTGGTATTTTTTCGAATTCCGATCCCGATTCCCATTTTTGTACGAGCACCACGCTTGAAACAAATCTCATAAATATTCAACGTCCTGAAATAATAAAATTTCAATATATTTTTGATGAATAAATGCATTTTAAATTTCAGATTCTAATTCATTTGTTAATAAATTTTACTTTTGACCCGAAAAAGGTAACAAGGGCCCTGAGCCAGTTTTTGGTAACAGAAGACTTTCGAATAGTAGCCAATGATTTGGACGATTTACCGGAAGTTAACAAAGAAGAAGGTTTATTAGCAAATTGTACCTGGGGTAAACTTGAAGATAGAGACCCTCTATTTCAATCTCCCGAAGAAAGGGCAATTTTACCAGCACTGCCAGCTCCGTTTACTGAAAAGGCAGATATATGGAAAATAGCAAATATGACACAATTTATAATGTACAAGGTAATTAATAAGGTTCGTAAGAAATCCTTAATTTGACATTATGAGGGGAAATGTTCTAATTGACATTGCGTGAATAAATTTGAATTTTGACATTGTGTGCATAATTTCATAATATTTTTCGAAAGATCGGGCGCCATTTTTCGAAATGAAATATGTCTTATAATATTTATATTATATATATATATATCATATAAATTTGAAAATCAAATCTTCTTGAACATATAAAGTGATTTCACTCTTAAATACTCAAGAAAAGGAGGGTTTTATTCTTAAAATTTCTGCAAGCTTCTCTTATGAGTTTTCTTTAATTTTTTTGCCCTAGAGTCAACTTGTCTGTCAAAATTAAAGCCAAATTTCAAGTTTATCTCTCTAGCACCACCTTTGATAATTTTGAAAAAATTGACCTTGAAAATATTAATATGTTTTTCGAATAAATTGACGGTCAAATTTGATAAACGCTTTTTTGTGAAAACGTAATATGACCCCATTATACATCAGATAGGGTCCAATTTTATTTCTTTGGTTCCGTAAAAGTATTTTCATCATTAATTTGTACTTAAAATGTACTTAAATGAGTTTTTACAAAAAACCGATCCGATCCAATTTTTTTGGGGACTCTACCGATCCGATCCGATTCAATTTTTTTGGAGAGTCCACCGATCCGATTTTTTAGGAGAGTCCACTGATCCGATCCAATTTTTTCGGCGGGTCCACCAATCCGATCCAAAAAAAATTTCGAATGTGCCGACCCCTGGCTAGGAGACTGGAATTTAGGAGGGAAATAATTTTGTAAGAGGCCGAAAATTTGATATAAGTTATATAACCCATATTATATCGAAGAACCTGCCTAGTGTAACTTTTATGTTAATCGTCTATGTTTTTATGTTGTTATTGACATAAAAATTACACTAGGCAGGTTCTTCGATATGAGCTATATAAAATGTATTCTTTGGATGTTTCATGACGACCGGTTCAATCGTACTATCATAATTGTTCATAGAGTAATAAATTTTTTTATTTACGGACATAAAAGCTATTTGGCTACCAAATTTTGGCACCATAATAATTAATTTGAAATTCGACTATAAAAAGATGTAGGTTACATAATTGATGTCGAAAAAAAATCAACAGCCTTAAAAGTTCCATCGACATTTACGTTTAGACTAGAAGTGCAATAACTTATTGCCTATGAGTTTAACTAATGTGTACTTTACTGCGTATAAAACTGCTAACCAAATTTTTTTGCAATACAATGCCCTCAGTGTGAATGTCTTCATTGTACAAATAACCCGAAGCTACAAGGTCCGGAATGTTTTATTAACAAAAANCATGAAGTTTTATGGTATCATTTTTTCTAAAACATTAAGTAAATCAAGCTCTCAAAATCGGGTCCTAAAGAATATAATTCCATAATATTTTGTTTAACATCTTGTAAAAATCAAACTTTATTTTACACAGTTTTTGGCAGTAATAACACTAAACGAGGGGTCGGGTAACGATTCAAATAGTTCTTTTACGGCTCGGTATTTTATTTGCACAAACTCTTTGAGTTGTCAATGCTGCCGCCTTGCAATCCAAACATATTTTGATTGTATGAATCGTACACATTATATCGACACAATCAGAAACCGCACACTGATTCGTCGATTGTCTGAGACATTTTTTGAATGAACAAACTTTTTTTTTTTCAATTCTATTAAAATATTTGCAATTCCGATTGTATTCAAATCGTGTCTTTTGGAGCACTTCAAGCAAATTCTAACAAAAAGACAAACAAATAAATAAAACTTAGGTTAGCGTGTCCGCAGTCAGATCCAGGTTATTTTTACAAGCTAGAACGTCGGAATAAAGCTCTGTGGGTGCGAAATTCGATAATGAACATACAATTTTATTATGAAATTGTTTAATTTTGACCGCAGGGTGGCCAAATCTTATATTTAAACTTTATTTTCGCTCTAGCGCCTCATATATATGTTGAGCCGTGAGTTATTATTTTCGTTCGCAATAATTTTTTTTTCTGCATCTTTCTAGAATAAAATGAGAAAAATAAAAGTGGGACGTCATCGAGATTCTCATTGGTCGAAATTTGAAGCAATGAGATTCGATCATTTAGCAACATTTTATAAATCCTTAATTTGTGTTGAATTCAATTATATATTTTTGTCATATGTTTTTAATTAGGAAATGCCTTTTTTAGACGTTTGAAATCTTCAAAAACGGCCAAAATTAGTTAATTTTGCTCAAAAGTCTCTAGCGCCTCAAATATATGTTAAGCCCTCAGATATTATTACCACTCGCGATAATTTGTTTTTCTGCTACTTTTGAAAATAAAATGAGAGAAATAAAATTGGTCTAACATCGAGATTCTCATTGATCGAAATTTGAACTAATCAAAATCGACCATTTTCCAACATTTTATGAACTTTTTTTTGTGCTGAATTCAAATATATTTTTTTTGTCAGTTTATTCTAGAACGACGCAGAAAAAAAAATTGTGCGACTGAAAATAATATCTCACGGCTCAACATATATTCGAGGCACTAAAGACTAATTAAGCCAAAATTAAGCCGTGAAACTCTGCACTGATTTAATTTTAAAATATTAATGAGTTGACGAATTAACTCTCAAAATGACAGACTATTGACGGACCCATATTGACTTCTGGTCACGCGTGACCAGACGTTTTAAGTTAAGCGTATAACCGAAGATTCAAAAATAAGTAATGTGATACAGTAAAAAATCAAAAATGCACAAACATCTAGTTTCAAAATAGTTGATCAATAACTTTGCAAATACTTCATTCGTTGGTTAACCTTCCGAGGCATAGAGCCTTTTGAAAAGCTTAAGCCACTTTAAAACAGCCAAAAATGATAGAAAAAATGATCGCAGAAACTTCTCTTTCAAACATATCACCTAAAAATTTTTTGGATAATAGGTTCAAATTTATAAGTTTCAAAAATATTTCTTCGGGAGTGAAATTTCAAAACTTATTATTTCGAATTTGTATGGATGAAATGATATGTTTTGAAAAATATGAAATTTGTGAAAATCATGCTTTAAGTGATATTTTTATACCATATTTATCTTTTTATTGTAATAATCATGAAATTATTTCATTAAATCGAGAAAACTAACAATTTTTTCATAATTTAAACCCTCACGAGCAGGATCTAGTTGATTAATTGAATTGATTTCAATCCAATTATAATTATTGACCATCGTATCGTTGGTTGTTGCATTTTTGTATGTTTTTCTTGGAATTACTTCGCTTAGAGGAAATGAAATTAACTTTTTCACAGGAAAAATTCCCCTTTAAAATGTTTAAAATATTAATTTAATTTTGGTTACACCAACTACTAGGCCCTCTGGTCGTTTTATGGAACTTTTCAGTCAGCATTTTTATATAATTCGTTTTTTTAAAAACGACTCATTCGATTGAGTTCTTAGATAGCTAAAACTGAGCTCAATATTTAAAGAAAAATAAATTGAAAAAAAGGTCGGAATACGGCCTTTATTTCCGTTTTTTTTGTAAAAACGGACATTTATAAAAATCAGTAATCCTAAAAAAATAGATATGGTCCGATTCTGTCCAGTTCATTATTCACTAAATATTTTTGCTCAGTTTAACCTATCTAAAAACTTAATCGGATAAGTCGTTTTCAAAACCAAAACATATAAAAATTGTGGCTGAAAAAGGGCAAAATACGACCAGAGGGCCCCGTTATCAGTACAATAAACTTAAGGAGGTGGCTGAGTCCGGCAGATTGGTACATTTTTTCAGAGCAATATATGAAAGAAAAAAAATGTGGAAATTGATTTTTTATCCTCAATGAAAGTGTTCATTATTGAAAACTTTTACATTTTTATTTTTTAAACATAACTGAGTTTATCTTTTTCCCAACGGAACTCCATCTCAAAAACGTTTACTATCTCCATAGCGCGTGTTCGAATCCCACTGATGTTGTCTTAGTGATTGCTTGAGTGATTACACACCAATCAAATTGAGCGGTCCCAATATCAAACATTCTTGCCTATGATCATACTCAAGACAATCAGTAAGACAACATTAGTAGGTTTTCGAACACGCGCTATAGAGATAGTGAATGTTTTTGAGATGGATTTCCGTCGGGAAAAGGATATGTTAACCCTTGGAAGCTCCGAACCGATTAATCGGCTTTGAAAATGTTAAACTCTCTCAAAATANTTCTAAACCAAAGCAAATGTGCATTCGCGATTTTTTCAAATAACTTCATATTTTGAACAATGAAATATATAATAAAATATATATATTACTTAGTTTGAAAAATCATATATAATTCCCTATCAAACTAATATTTTCATCGCTTCTAGATAGAATCAATATCATAATTCTTTACCTGGAAAACTCCTTAAACGGGGTACTGGTCGCTAGAATTGAATTTTCTCGATAAAAAATTAGCCAAACAGGGCTTTTAGGAAACTAGTCAGATTAGCCATCTTGTAGAACTATCCTTAAGCTTGTGGAAAAAACAACTCAATTTTTATTGGATGCATACACTCCTTCACACATAAGCGACACAATAGGACCTAAGCCAAAATGGAAAAACTATCTCCTCCCAGGTTTCATGTCGAAATTAGCTGAAATTTTGACATAAGTTATGAAAATAGTAGGCCAAAAATAAACTCGACCAGGTTTTCTAATTTCGCTCTTATTTTTCTAGAATGTGGAAAAAACCACCGTTTTTTGTCAATTATTCGTCGGAAAAACTATCTCCTTCTAGGAAAATCTTTAAAATTCATTCATTTTTTTTCTAAGCTAGCTCATACAAATACGAACATTAAACTGGAGCACTTTTTGAGATTTCGACCTCAAACTTGAAATATGATTATTTTGAGGACCCACGAGAAAATTTTCGAAAAAAAGTGCTTCGATTTTTTTGTAAGTAGGCTCAAAAGAAAGCCACTGAAACATTGATCAGAAAGTTGGCTTACGTCAAGATCAAATTTTGACGTTTTAGTTGTTAAATTAAAGCAAACAATTTTTTTAGTTCATTTTGAATAAAATACTTAGAAAAAAATCGAAAAACGCGAAAATTTCGAAAAAAAAATTTGATGATTTGGTCGGTAGTACACTTTGTTATCACCCCGGGTCATTTTGGAGCATTTATTATGCCCCTAAGGTCCCATAAAGCCAGCGACCAGTACCCCCTTAAGGGGGTTGTCCATGCTGATTGTTGTAATTGCTGGGTATTTCTCACTGCTTTTCAACGGTCTATAACTTTTGTTTGAAATGTTTAAACGTAAAAAGAAAAAAAATATTGTTTCGAGAACATTTGTTGTATATGTATGTTGTATATAAAAATTGGCGAATACTAACCAGGAAGTCCCTAAATCTTAAAAAGATCTCTTTCGTGGATCGAAGAGAAACGTAGGCAAAACTTCTAAAATTAATTCTAGCAAAAAACGATCAGGAAGTGTCGTAATCGATATATTAGATAAATAAAATCATTTTTTAATTCGTAACAAACTCGTAAATCATAATACGGAAACGATTTTTGAGACTGTTAATTTTTGCCCAGCAGCAAAAAAACTCGCGTAGATGATATTGAAATTAATTTAAACTTTCCAAATAAGTTCGAAACTAAGTAGTCGTCAATCAAACGGGAAAGAGAATGTCCGAAAATAATATTTTCAATTTCAAAAACTCTGTTTATTTTTTTCACGCTTACAATTTTGACTAAACCAAATGGCTGTAATTCCCGAACCAGAGAAGTTAGAAAAACAACTTTATAATCAAAAAGTAGAGAATTTCGAAAAGTTAAGCTTTATCAATTTCATTAAATTTGTGTGCATTTAACTATGAGAAATTGCGCGCTAAATAACCACTCAGTGCAAATTGGCACTATCTAAGTACAGGAATTAAAGCAAGGTTTTTTGGATAAAAATGATCAAAAAAGTCTTTTTTCTATCATTTTCCACGATGATTTAACAGTAGTTTTGAGAAAAATAAGTAATAAGCCAAATTATAAATACAGAACATGTTTATTGTGAAAATATTTGTTTTTAATTAGTAAGGAATGGGAGGAAGGGTCACTTCATCAGTACATGTCACTTGAATCGAACCATCACCACAGCATTCCCTAGAAAAATATTTTTTTAATTTCAAAAGTACTGCCTGAATTCAAATAACAGACCAAATTGAAAAAATAGTAGTCACGCGATCTAAATATAGCGATTTTCGTATATTTCGTATTGATATTTTACTTATTTCTGGTAAAAATCGAATGGTGGACATACTAAGTACAATTTTTTTGTCGTCGTTTTTTCTCCTTTGTTTTGCAAAAAAAATTCAGAAGCTTACAATTTTTACCATTTTTTAAAAATTGCAATAAAAAATGTTATATCGAAAAATAGAACTTTGAAATCATTCTCATTTAGAAATCAACCGGNTTTGCCTGATGAGTTTAACTAATGTTATTACCTGCGTATAAACTTGTAACCAAATTTTTTGCATACCAATGCCCTCATGTGAATGTCTTCATTGTACAATAACCCGGAAGCTTACAGGTCCGAATAGTTTATTACAAAACTTCTGCCGACAATAAGGGGTAAGAGTCCTTTGCGGGGCATCTCTGCTAAATTTTTTTTGTTTTTTCTAGAATCTCCACGGAATTAGCAATTGTTGTTTTGTTTTTTGCTCCGCAAATTTGATGAAAAATGACTTTTCGCAACTTTTTGCGGGGCAATTTTTGTTGTTTTTATGCCCCGGAAAACAGAATTAAAGCGTGTTTTGTTGATTTTTTTCGGGGCAAACTTTTAGTTTGCGTAAGTTTTTTCGTCGGAAATGATTTTAGATAGGTGATGGTGTTCCTTACATTTTATGCAGTTGTATTCGGCATAAAAATGCCACCAAATCGAAATTGTTTATGTTGTTGACGCATAACACCCATGACAACAAAAATTTTTTTGCGAAAATTTTGCGTTCTTTCGATTTTTCTTTTAAGAATTTTTCTCAAACATTATGTTCAAACAATAACGTTTGTGTCGTCAATTTGACCACTAAAACTTCAGAATATCGGGTTTACGTAAGCCAACTTTCTCTTCAGTGTTTTCTCAGCTTTCTTTTGAGCCTACTGTCGAAAAAATCGAAGCACATTTTTTTTTGGAAATGTTTTCACGTGACCTTGAAAACTTCATATTTTGAGTTTGGGGTCAAAATTGAAAAAAAATAACGGCTTCACAGAAGTTTTATTTGTTTTTGTTTATTTGAAAATGTGATTGAATTTTGAAATTAAACCTAGGAGGAGATAGATTGTCCGATGAACAAAGTCTAAAAAACGGTGGTTTATCGCATAGCCTAGAAAAAAAATAGCATTTATCGACAAAAACTCTTCCACAGAAGTTTTGAATACTAATTATACAGGTTATGTTACAATTTAGGTTTATTTCAAAATAAAACCTGAGAGGAGATAGATTTTCCGTTTTGGGTTAGGTCTCTCTGTCTCGCTTATGTGTCTGTGAGTGTATCCATGCAAAATGTTTTGACACATGTTTTACGCAAGATGAAGCCTGGTTCTACAAACTGACTAATCTGAATAATATCCTTGAAGCCCTGTTTGGCTAATGTTTCATCGGGAATATTTTAAACTAGGAAACACCATACCCTTAAATTAATTGTTTTTCGATTTAATTTTTGTTCAACAGATAACATTTTTCTCGAATTGTTTTGCCCCACAAAACTTCCGGGGCAAACAATGCCCCGCAAATGCCCCGCCACCCAATAAAGTCGATGTCACACGGCGATAAATTTAATACAGACCTACTCCAGGCCCTCTAACTTGCCTCAACTTGACTGAAGTTTTGGCTGTGAACTGTTCAAAAAATAAATAAAAAGTTTCAAACACTTTTTTTCATTTCATTTCTACATTTTATAATACAACTTGTATTTTAAAAAAATTTCGACGATGTGACATCAGAGATAAATTTACTTTGAAATTTGCTCAAAATCGAACAAAAGTTTTAAACATTTTTGAAAAGTTTTAAAAAATTTCAAAAAGTTTTAAAAAATTTCAAAAAGTTTTAAGTAATACTTCTCAAAATAATGTCAGATACGAATGGTCAATATGAGGTCAATATACGAAAGTTAATAAAAAGTATGATTGAAATCTTTAAAATAACAATTCAGTCTACAAATGGGGTCAAAGAACGCGGGGTGGACCAAATTCTAGAACCCTTATCAGAATTCCTACAACAATGTCAAAGTGAAAATCCCGAAGACCGACCAGATTCAAAAGAGGTTGTCTCTCGATTAATCGAAGAATACAAAAAACAGCAACCCTTATCAAACTTCAATATTTATGACTCGTGACGGTTACTGCTGGATTTACAAAAATCGTGAAATCCTGAGAATGGCCCTGAAATGAGTCTGTCGAAAGCTATTTTATTTCTTCAAAAGTTGTATTTATTTTATATATACAGAGATATGGTTAAAAACCATCCAGCATTCAGTTTATGACTGTACAGTACTTAAATAAATTGTCTCTGTAAAAGTATACATTACTCCATTGATTCAGAAGATGCCATTTCAAAACCCGTACACAAAATAGCCAACAAAGATAAAAGTCTTCTTTAGTACTTTAAAGGCCTCGGTGGCATTTTGACAAATACGGATATGTGCTTTCTTTGATGAAAAATCATTAAACCAGTTTATATTTCTTGCTCAATATACCACCAAAGGTAATGTTTATACTCCAGGCAACTTTTGTAACTACAGAATTTCGAGTTATTGCTTTTTAAGAAACTTTGAGTTTCGAATTAAACTTTTCGAATTCGACAATGATTGAGAAATTTTTGAAAAAAGTTCCGAACATATAAAAAAATCGCCTTTTTTGTTCAAATTTTTTTTACAGTATTTGTTTCAAATTAACAAAACAAACTCTTCAAAATGGCCACTTTAACTTTTCGCTTAGGTATTTTTTTTAGTGGCAGCCACCCTTCCCATGACGATTACGGGAAAAAACCGTAAATGCAATCGAGAAACGTTTTTTGCATTCAACTGCCGACTAAAAAAGCTCAATAAAGAAATTTTATCAAGTTGATTTGACATCCGGTTTACCGGTTATAAACCGGAAAGTAATTTTTTTTTAGGTTCGAATCTCGGTGGGCCCAAATTTTTTTTTCTTAAAGCTTATCGCCAGGAAGTTAATTTTTTATGTTTTTCGTTCTTACACCACGATTATCTAACATTAACTGCTTGAACTATATTTGATGAATTCCTGGAAGAAAAACGAGATTCGATTTTTTTCTCAAAATTATACTGAAAAAATGGTTACTATAAATATATCTCCGGTTACCGGTGAACCGGTTGTCCGATAAAAATAAAAAAAAATTCTCCATTTAGCTTTTTTAGTTGGCAGTTGAATGCAAAAAAACGTTTCTCGATTGCAATTTACGGTTTTCCCGTCATCGTTGAAGAAGGGTGGCTGCCATTAAAAAAAACTACCTTAGGTGACCACATATTTTTTATATGCTATTTAAAAAATCATCTAACATTTTTTTGGGATTTTCGGTCGAAATTATTTGGAAATATTATGAAAATTTTCCTAATTTCTTATTCAAAATTTTTCTAGAATTTAATATATAAATTTTTCTGGAATCCTTAGCTAAAAATATTTGGAATGGCTATTTTCACTTTATTAAAATATGTCTTCGTTTTGTTCATTCGCTCTTGTTTATACTCTGAATCATAATTTTTCTAACGAACTACGGTTTGGCAGAAATCCATCGAAGCCCTCTTTTATTTAGAATTTAAAAAATTATTTCACGGAAACTTGCCAAATTGGTAAGCTAACCTGTCGACCGTTTAAAATTTATTTCATTTAACTCATGAAAGAAATTATTTTGACTTAAAAATCGTATGAATTTAAACTTAATAAGTTTTCAACGGTGGTCGAGACCGTTTTTAGGGCTCCTTATTAATAAAAATAGAAAATAAATTCTACTGTAATTTAGACACCTTCGATATCAAACGCGCGTTTTTTGAGTGTTTTTTCAAAAGACGATTTATAACGTAAAAATAATCAATCTGAAAAAATTCAGATTATACAAAGTAAGCTGAAAAGTGGCAACTTGTGTTCGAAAAAGTTTTTATCTGAAAATTTTGAAGTGGAAAAAAGTTTCCCATCAAGACAAAAAAATTGAAAAAATGCAAATCTGTCAAAATGGGGCCTCGGTGCTATTTAACAGATCCAGATATGGGCTCTTGATGAAAAACTTTTTACTGGGTATATATTCCCTTCAATATACAAGCAAAACTTTTTACTGGGTATATATTCCCTTCAATATTATTACCAGCAAAGTTATGTTTTACAATCTAGGCAACTTTTGAATTTTTGTATTATTGTTTTTTTACAAAATTTTGAGTTCGAATTCGTCAAATTTTGAAATATTTTTGGAAAAAGTTCCGAAAATTATAAAAAATTTTCCTTATTTTATGTTAATTTTTTTTAAATTATTTGTTTCGAATCAACGAAAAAACTCTACAAATTGGCCACTTTAACTTTTTGAGAAAAATCATATGACATTTTTTTGTGATTTTTGGTCAAAAATATTTGGAAATATTTCGAAAATATATTCTTAAAAGTGCCAACTTTCATTCGGAAAAGTTTTTATCCGAAAATTTTGAAGTGGCAAAAAATTTACCATCAAGAGAAAAAAAATGAAAAGTGCAAATCTATCAAAATGCACCGACCCCCTTAAGTTGAATGAATAAACGCTGACGTAAATTTTAACGTCAACAAAATAATAACAATGTGCAACATTTTTTTAATTTCATGATTTTTGCTCGATTTTTATTGGTGAAAATTGAAATCAATCAAAGTCTGAAATACTCTCTGGCTCGTTTAACCTTTGGAGGCGCAGAGCTTTTTGACATGCTCAAGCCACTTTCAATCATCCAAAAATAATGAGAAAATGTTCGCAGCCACTTTTCTCTCAATTGCATAATGCATTTGAATCACCGATTTTTATAATTTATAAAAATCGGTGATTCAAAAATTATATCTAAAATTTCTTCGGTTATAGCCTATACCTCGCCATAAAATTTTAACCAATAACTTATAGGTTCAAATTTTATGGCGAGTTTAAAATAAGTTTCTAAGGCTATTTCAAATATAAATACGAGAAAACTACAAATTGACCAAAATGTACTTTATTTTTAATTCAGAAACATTTGATAATTCATTTGGTAAAGTCGGGGTATTTATAGGATAAATCCNCCTAGTGGGTTGCCTAAAAAGGCATGATTATATCAGAATGTAAATAAAATACATTCAAGTTGATTTAAAGGCTATTTCTCGCCTAAGTCTCACTTCCGATAAAATAATTTTCGACTTGAAAATGGTATAAAAAGTTGAAATCAGCCACAATTTACATTCTAGAAAGTTCTGGGGCGAAAATATTTTGTTTAAGTGAAATTTCAAAAAATCTTATTTCGATATAATATCGACGCCCTTTGGAACTATTATCTGCCAGTCTTCCGGCAAATAAGATATTGGTATAGAAAGAATGATGTGTGTTTGAAAAAATATTTAATTTATGAATTATAAATCATACCAGAGTGGTACTCTTAGCGTTTTACGCCAAATATTATTTCTAAATTTTATCTTTTTTATAATGTGGTCTTTTTTACTGCGAGGACAGAGTTTGAAACTAACCCTAGGAGTGTAATTGCATATCGTATATTCATATTGTTTTACTTTGGAGCCTGGTCCTCCCGTACCCTGATTATGGTCCATATTTATTACAGAAAGATAACAGTAAATTATATTTAATTATTTATTGAAAGGTAAATTCTGGATTAATAACGGGGTCAAGAAATATGGCCACAGTTCCAATAATAGTGGCGGCTAAAAATATCCAAAGAAGTAATCGGTCAATAACCATTGCAACATATTGCCATTCAGAGGCCGCAGCATTTGACGCTTCATGACTTCGAATGCAATTACCAATAAAACTTATTTCCATCAAAGCAGCTCGTATTCGACCTGTGAAAAATTCTAATTAATTTTATTCAATTTTTTGTTAGAAATATTTTAAAATCGTTTCCAAATTTTATTGTGCATAATTTGTTTTTCCTGTGGCAAAAATTCGTTTTAATGTGAATGAGTTTAATTTCATGTTTTTCATATAGATTAATGGTCCTCAGTTGACAGATCGTGACTATTTGAATTATACAAACAACGCGGGATACTAGAACCAAATCAGGCCCCTAGATTGCAGAAAAGACCAATTGCATAGGTCAGATTTGAGCAGATCCAGCCAAAAAAATTCTCGGATTCCGCATTTTCAAATAGTCACGATCTGTCGGCAAAAGGCCCTGAATCCATATTATTTATTCAATCGAAGTCACATTTGTATTTGAAGGGCTTTTGGAAATGATTTATCTGATTGAGTTTTTAAATAGCTTAACACTACCAAACATATTTAGCAAACATCGAAAAAATCGGACTATTTTTTGTTTTTAATTTTTGTATCAAAAACTTATACAGCAGGGTGCGGCGTATAGTTGTACGCGTATAGTTGGAACCCACGCAAAAACCTACGAAGCCTCCGCAAAAACCTACGCATTTGAAAAATTAATTTATTCGTTCCTGTGCGTGCGGAGTATAGTTGTAGGCAAGATAGGAGTTTTTTTTTTCAAACGTTCCTAGGCAAAAGATAGGAGTTTTTAACCAGATTTCAAACCAAGATTCATCCGTTCGGCGCAGACAATGAAAAATAATTTTTTTTAAATGTTCGATGACCAAATTGGTTCCGATTATGAAGTGTTCGGCTTTTTCAAGAAGTTTTAAAACATGTTTTCAAGGTCTCGCAGACAATGTTCGGCTAGCTTTGAAATGGGCCAATAGTTATTCAGATTAAAAATATTTGGTTTTTCTGGTTTTCTGAGAGTGATTTACTGTGAGCATAATTTTTTTTATAATTTCCATTCTAGGCAATTTCCATCTTTTTCGAATTCATGTTTATTTAAAATTAACTTTATTTAATTTTTTCGATAAAATTAAATTTATACAACCTAGAAGATTTGTAACCAAAAATTAACTTTAAAATCATCAAAAATTCTTACTCTGACCACCCTTTAACTCAATTACATGTATAAACTCTAGATATTGTTTAAATTGACCAATCAGAGCACATTTTCCCAGCCGTACGCGTATAGTTGGAAATTACGCGTATAGTTGGAATTACGCGTATTATTATTATAATTGGTTTATTTGCAGCCATGATAAGGCCGTCTACAAATCCTTACAGTTTTACCAAGTAAAACGTAACTTTCTGCAAATTAGGCAAATAAATAGTTTAACTTTGAACTTTTTAAAAGGCAATGTTTTTTTTATAAAATATTTGGCGAAAAACTTTCCTACTATACGCTGCACCCTGCCGTAATAATAAATTTCATAAACTCAAAAGTTTTTGAAAAAATTAGACCATTTTTGTCTGATATTTCTCTAAATATTCTTTTGCCGACCAAAATACTATTTTACATTTTATTCGAAATAAATGAAGAAAAAAATATCGAATTTAAATGTTTTGTTCCATTTGTTTGCTAGGGTCAGTTGCCGCTGTGCGAAAAGCCTCTTTCAAAAAGTCAATTCACCGCGCCGTAGTGCAAAATGTTGCGGTCTCAAAAAACGGTCACTGCAATCGGGTAGCCCCGATTTTGAGCTGTCTTTAACCCGTGTGAGCACAGAAAAAAATGTTTCGCAAGGCAACCGAAGCCTTTATTTCAAGCGCGTATTACAGAAAGCCCAAGGTAGTTAGATTTTTCATTTTTTTTTGCATAAGGAAGTTCAAGCGATAATATTTTTGCATCCGACATTTGATATTTCTAGCATTTCGATTTTTAGTACTGGAAAATTTACTGATAAGAGCAAGGTACAGCATAGCAAACGTGATACAAACTCACAGTGGTGTTACAAATTAATTTTGGTATGGAATCGATGCACAAGGATCTGACCTATGTCATCGTTTTTTCTGATTTAATGTTACACCACATACTCAAACGTCCTGACACCTATGATTTGACAATTTTTGTCAGGACGTTTGAGAGAGTGTCAGGACGTTTGGAGAAACGTCAGGCGTTTTGAGAAACTGTTCAGGACGTTTGTCACTTACACTTTTTTTGGTCATTTTTATTTGAAAATTAGTTTTTTTAGGTTTTTATTAAACTTAAGTTATATAAGGAAATAAACTGTGATTTTTAATTAATGGTCTTCAAGCTGGTTAGCAAGCAGGTGAGCCGCTTCCTTCATGTGGGTAAATTAAAAGCAGAGAGGCCGGGCCAGCACTGAGTATCATACTGTAGTATTAGGTTCTAGGAGGTGTAGAGGTAAGTTTTGAATCCGACATTTTATATTCTAAGAATTTTTATTTTTTGTTCTAGAAATAATAGTGAGAAAGCAAGGTATACATATCACGTAATACACGGTCACAGTTGTTCGTCAAAGTTGCATTTTTTGTCGGAAACGATGCACAAGTATCTGGCCTACGTCGAGATTTTGTCAGCTTTGATTTATATCTCATAAATCAAGAGAAATTTATAAATAAGTCAAAAATTTGACGAAAAATAATGATTTTTGATATAAAAATGTTTTTTTCCCATAAAAAGCAGATATTTACATTTTTTTATTATTTCCAGGTAAATATGGTAAGAAGTACAACTGTGGACAATTTTTGATGCTTAAATCACTTTATAATTATTTAATTTTTTTCATGGGATACTTGAAGTTGAAAATTTAAAAATTTACTGTTGTCGTTTTGTCCTCTAGACGCATCAGGAAGGTACATACAGAATTGTTTTTATATTGTATTATTCTAACGTTTCGTATACATATATGTACCTGATTTCAATAATAAAACCACTTCAATTAAAATCACAGTTTTTTCCAAAAAATATTTTTATCAAAATTGAAAAGTGTCAGGACGTTTGGAAAATTGTATCAAATTGAAATTTTTGTCAGGACGTTTGAGAAACTGTCAGGACGTTGGAGAAAATGTCAGAACGTTTGTTGTCAGGACGTTTGAGTATGTGGTGTATATATAATCAATCAAAAATTATTTTTAATAGGTTTAAAATTTTGATTAAAAATCACTTTTTCATAAAAAATGGTTATTTCCCTATAAAAAGCAGATTAAGTACACTCCTGATATTATTTCTGGGTCGATATACTAATCAAGTGACTCTGTGGACAAAATTTAATTGCTCGAATTAATTTTTAATAATTAAAATATTTCGGAAATACTTAAAATCGAAAAATTTTGAAATATCACTTCTGAAAAAAATATGTGTTCCTGTATACCAATTAATCTATTTTTGAGTGTCAACCATGGACAAAAACTTTCTCTAAAAACTGGCTATTTTCAATTGCCGCAATAGGTCGCATTTAATTTTTTTAGAGGTAAAAGATTGGAAAAAAATCTCAAAAAATTCAAAAAAAGGTGCTCACACGGGTTAAACTATCGATAGGTAGATTCCGAAAACCGAAATTTACTCGGTTGAGACATTCTATCGTCAAATTTTAGAGTGAATTCCGAAGAAATAAGGACATTCAGATCGTCTGAAGATTGCTTACTTTGTACATGATTATCGCAGTTGAGGGCTGAATTTGCTGAAGATTCAGCTTTCGAATCTGTTTCCCAGCTAACTGTTGGACAATAAGCAGTCTTTGCCAATTCATCTTTTGACGATTTGGATTCTTGATAAGTTTCAGTGTCCACCGTAAAGTTCAAATGTTTATTAATAAAAATATATTTTGGTAAAACTAAAAGAGATACAATTTGTCAGTTTTAAATTTTCATTTTTTACACTGGTAAGACGAGATTATAAGCTTAGTCAGACGAGTCGTGAGACGACGCCGAGGCTACTTGATTGCTTTTCACCTAAATCAACCATTATCTGTGAGAAATAATTTTCAAAATATCGAAATATCTTATACAGGATGTCACGTTTTTACTGGAATTATAATTTTCGAGGTAACAAGAAATCGCGAGCGCAGATTGGGCAATTTCGTGTTGGATAAAGTCCTGCCAAATCACCGCAAATTCAGTGTTACCCCGTAAATGAAATTCCAATGTTTTACAAAGAAGAGGACGGACGCGAATATAATTTACAGACCCTCAGACTCTGAGGCTCAGAAGACAGATCATGAATATTTCAAAAATGCGGGATCTCAGCATTTGATTAGTTGATCCTTTCTAAATCTGACCAATTAAATCGGCCTACTCTGCAATCCAGGGTTTTGATTGAGTGATAGTATCCCGCGTTGTTTGTATCATTCAAATATTCAGGATCTGTCCTCTGAGGCTTTGTCATCTATATGTCAAGATTTCTATAGATAGTGTGGTCAATAATAATCATGGCCACCGAGTTTAATTTTGTCATCTAAAAGTAAGTTTACTGTTCCAACGAAAACTGCGGGTCAAACCAAAACGCCACGTCTGAAGCGTTCAAAATACATTAAAATTTATTTAATTATTTCTCCAAAGATTCCAAAATATCATGTACAACCTTCGGAAATGAGCAATTATAAGATATTAGCAAGCAACCAATAATTTCAAACTGCGGTTAGGTCAAACGGTTTATCTATGACAAAATTATATCCCATAACTTGGAGAAACGTCTTTCTTAACCACTGAGGCATATCATGAGTGGAGGGACCCCGGTAATGGATATTTAACACGCAAACCGAAGCGACAATAGATGCAGTGACTAAAACCATTGTGAAGATCATTAATGAGGGTTAAAAATACACTACACTGGTTAATTTCAAAGATAGGGAGTACTGGTCGCATTTTTAGGTCAAAAACAAGGTTTTCAGGGTCGATTTGATGTACTAGACATAACACGAACAAATGGGTTTTAGTTTTTGAATTTTCAAACAAAAATCTAGCTCCATGAAACACATCGTGGAGCTCTGATTGGCTGACCAATCAGAACGACCTTTCAAAAGTGATGATATTTCTTCTTAAAATCTAATCAACTCCCTAAGTTTTGAAGATAGATTTACAATTTAAAGTTAATGTTTACCGCAAAAAACGTGCGCAGAGTCCCAAGGTCCGTTTCACCCACAAAAAATCATGCAGCGCTGAAATTGGTGAAAACACGTTTTTTCCCTAATTTTGAGGGTCTCACGAAAATTCCCTCAACTCTGTAAATTTCTACGACAGAAACTTGAAAGTTATAGAAATGAGACCCTGAAGAGTATGTTCAGAGCCCAAGGTCCGCAATTTTAATTTTTGCCTCTTGATTGCTCAGAAATAACGATTTAAATTCTTTGAAATTTCATAATTTCGACAAAAAAATTTCTGCATCGCGATTAAAATACTTTTTTGGTGACCAATGATAATAAAAAGACTGATAATCACCTTATTTATGTTCATTTTTTAGAAAAAAAAACATTTTAATAATAATCTGGAAATTTTCATGTCTGCGTCACTAAATGCGACCAGGGGTTCTCATAAGAGATTATCTGATGTAATGGTTAAGGGGGTGCCATAAGTCCTGCAGATTGGTACATTTTTTCAGAGCGATATATGTAAGAAAAAAAAAGGTGAAAAATTTTATTTTTATTTTTTATTTACAATAAAAGTGTTCATTCTTGGGAATGTTTATATTTTTAATTTCTTAACATAACTAATTATTTGTGAAAAAATTAAAAACCACTTTTCACTGTACATTCATTTCCAACTTAACCTGACTATATNTTAACATGACTACATATTTTGTGAAAATAAAACCCACTGTCACTGGACTCCATTTCCAACTTAACTGACTATATCGATCATATGCTTGGGTAAACTAAAAAACTTAAATTGAGAAGTGTGAAGGCCTCGGTGGTCGTGCGGAGAACAATTTTCTCAGCTTTTTCTTGCTTGAGTCTTAGTACGCTACGTGTCATGCGTCTCGAGTTGTTACAATCAACCAATCATAGGTGCGAGGAGCGTATTACTTCATTACTCCACTCAAAATCTTCCGTTTTTTCATTTTTAACTTTACTTAGGGAGTACCCACGCGGTTTAATTTCGGCTCTCAGACATGGTACGAAAGCTAACTTTTTATCTGCTATCCTCATTTTGTATACGGTTTCAATCCTAAAAAATAAAAAATTAAAAATTTCGCATGTAAAAATTTCCTCATTCTTCCTAAGAATTAAATTCCTTTATTGTCCGTGTAACTTCAAAAGTTGAAAATCCGTTTGACGCTGATCTTTTGTTGCATGAGTACTTTGAATTTCAGATCTTTAGAAACAAGAATATAAAAAAATTTTTATTTTCGAAAGAAAAAATTCTTTGAAATTCTAAGATGATAAATCCGACGTACCTCGCACGCGGTTTTATTTCGACTCTCAGACATGGTAGATAAGCCTATTGTATCGCATTATTTTATGTTCAATCCATAAAAAATTAAAAAAAAAAATTTTCGATGTAAAAATTTCCAAAATTTCCTATTTTTTCTAAGTATAATTTTCCTTCTATTGTCGTAATTTTAAAAGTTGAATCGTTGATGCTGATTTTGTTGGCAGTGAGTTCACTTTGATTTCATCTTTAAAAAAAATTTTTTTTGAATTTTCGGAAAAAAAAAATTCTGAAATTTTTCTTATGATTGCAGTAAATCGACGTACTTATATTCGGGCTCTCAGACATGTATATATGCTAAATTTTTATCTATTCTCAATTTTGTTTTATCGGGTTTCATCCAAAAAAATTAAACAATAACATCGATGTATAAAAATGTCCTATTATTCTAAATTGATCGTCTTTTCAAGGCTTATTTCGAACCAGAGAATTACGTGTTTATGAGAAAAGACACGATTATCAGTTAACATTTCACTGTGTGAAAATTAACGCTGTCATTAAAAATATGAATTTGTTGAAAATTATAAAAAAAATTTTATAATCTTCCAGAAATATTTTTATCTGTAATTTTTCAGGAAGCAAAACTTTGACTGCGCATAAAACCATAACTACAAAGATAGCAAAATACTGAGCGCATCAAAATCACGATGCTCGCAATTTAATAAAGTGCTTTTTTTCGCGCGAAAAAATTTGCTTACTTGCTCCAAATTGAAATTGAATTGGCTCAGGGTACTAAAACAGGCCATTTGAGGACTTTAATATTATTGATTGTCGGCAAATTAAAGGAAAAAAATAATATGCTGAGCGCATAACTATTTTTAACTAACAAAATTTAGTTGCTCACAAAAAATCAGAAATTAGTTAATACATCGCTAAATGAATGAACAGATAAAAGTCGAAAATGAAACTTTTTTGACCCGGTAAAATACCGGTACGACATACAAAAACTTTTGTCACTTTTTTCGAAAAATTCAGCAAATAATTCTCCTGGGCTAAACATGAAACTCAAGCTTTAACTTTTATTCAGCTCAGAACAAACGTTGAAAATCACTAATGGCGTGGGGTACCCCTAACCGCACTAAGCGTATACTTTACTGCTTAAAAGAAACCTGTTAAGTTCTTCTCTGTTTAAATATCTTTAATAATGTTTCATGATCTCGCTCCTCTCAAAAATCCGTTGTTATGGTTCCTCAGTTGAACACCTCCTAGTCAGTTTTCAAATGTCTGAATTCCAGCAGGTTTTAACAATTCACCATTAAATCTAGAATAAGTCTGGTCATTCTGAATCCAGTCTGCTGGGTTTATGGCACCCCCTTAAAGGTGCCCAGTTTAGTTTTCATTTTTTTATTACGTTCTCTTTTAGAAGTAACCCTAACAAGAAACGGCCTATTAAAGGAACATCCAAAGAAGTCGGTGGGATCAGTTTTGAAATCAGCAATAAAAAAACTGTCAACGCCAGTAAAACAGAAATACATAAAGACATTTTTTCTCCAGATTCAGACGGCAAAACAAATACAAATATGGCCAAACTAGATATTTCCAGTACTCTCAAATATATTAAAGATTGGTATCAGTAGGCCTCTACTTTCGCGTTCGCGTTTGACACGCTTTTGACCAATGAGAGCACCGGATTTCAATTATTTGACCAATATGAGCTTCGAAAATAAGTTGAACCACGAACGCGAAAGTTAAGGCCTAGTGATGCCCTTTTAAGATATAACAAATTTTTGTAATACATTATGTATTCAACTAACCTCGTTATAAGCATACATGGGATAATTAAATTTACTGTATAGAACAAAGGTTTTCTTTTCATAATTATATCGAATCTGACAGTGTCAATATGATCGTCTGTATCCAGCTTTTGACCTTCAAAAAAAATAATTATTGAGGTTGAATTAATGAAACATACGAGATTATAAGACGTATTTTTGGGTGGGTGACAAAGCTACATTTTGGGTGCGGGATATCCTTTTTCCAACCAAAGTAAATCTTGAAAATAAGCTTAATATCTATAGGGGTTTGTTCGAATCCCACTGATGTTGTCTTAGTGATTGTGTTGGGCATAATAATAGGCAAGGGTGCTTGATATTGGGAGCGCTAATGTTGATGGGTGCGTAATCACTAAGACAATCAATAATACAAACATCAAGAAAACACTAGTGGAATTCAAACACGCGCTATAAAGATCACCCTCATTTTCACGGTTCACTTTGGTTGGAAAAAGGATATTCGGGAACTTTGGGTTGAATTAAGATATTGTACTAAAATATTTTTAAGAATAGTAAAGTTATTTTTGTATCTCGAATTAATTTTTTTAACAACTTTGAACATACAATGCGGGTGTCCCACATCAGGCTGTCTCAGATCACTCACATTTTTGATGTTTAGTCTGCAACTTAAAAATTGAAAAAGTACATCAGGTCAATTTTAGGTCGGCGAAAAAAAATTCACGATGAAATTATCAAAATTCTCGGAGGAAAATCCGGCTTTCTTATTTGTTAAAAAAACAAAAATTATCAAATCAGAATTTACCAGGTAAATCTATGATATCCCATTCTCCAGATTCCGTAAAATCATCTTTTTGTGCTCTAGTTGAATTTAGTTCCAAGACAACTTCTTTATTCGAATAAACCCATGACTGAAATTGCATTTGACAGAGTTGGATATCGAACGGGAAATGACGAACTCGAATGCGGCATGAACTATGAAATACGGCAGGAGGCGTCCATTCAACATTTCCATCACTGTAAACAATTGCATGGGCCATAAAAGTGGCTATAATTAACATTATGAAAAAAAAGTTCATAATCTCGGTTCATGAAACTTAATTTCAGTAAAAAAAATATGTTACTTCAGTTTCTGCCCCACCAAATTGCAACAAGAAAAAAGTACGAATACGAATTTATTGAACGGCTAGTCGGATTTAATTTTGAATAAGATGTTTCAAAATGAAATTGCAAACTCTGTGACACATTTTGATTAAAAGTTTGTGACGTTATTATTTCTACGCCGTTAGGANAGGAGTCCTAAAATCGGAGTCCCAACTTAGGACTCTTGAAAAATTTTGCGACCCCGAATGGCGTTTGAGTGTGACTCACACTGTGTGAGGGGGTTAACAAATATGTACTTCATGTATGCACTTTCGAGGGCCAAGTTTTGGACCTGGTTAACTACAAGTAACCCTTGAAGCACAAAGCCATTTAACTGGCTTATTATTTTTAATAGCAAAATTCAGAAAAATAGTGGTTCTGGAACTTTAGGATAAAAATTGCCCATAGAGTTTGCAATTTCAAAAATGTAATTTCAAACTTCATGCGACAAGCAAGTCGAAATTTATTTAATTTTACTTTTTTTGGTGCTTTTTTTGAAATTTTTTACTAAAAAAAATCAAAATAAGCCAGTTTTTAGTTAATAATTTCTGCCTTTCTTCAAATAAATACATACCCTCTTTTACACTATGCATGAGATTTGGTCCGTGATTATTAAACGTAGTGTGTCAAACTTTTTTAATTATTTTTGAGTGATTTTTGAAAAGCTGTCTCTGTGTGATTGAAACCGCACAAACCAAAATTCGAGTAAACAACAGTTAAAACCCTTTTCTTAATTTTTCTTGATTAACTTATAAATAATAATTTGTAAAATTTACAACATTTCCAATTTAAATATATCCTTTATTTTAATGAGTTAAAACTAATCGAATCTGATACGTCTAGTTTTCCGTTTTAACAATCAAAGCGATACCACAAAAGTGGCTTTTGTGCTTCGGAGTAGTTTCAATACTTTGTGAGTACAAGGGTTAATGACCGCAAGAAGTTCACCACACAATTTGTTTGTTCAAGTATTGGAAAAAAATTCTCACCTTCATAATTTCCATCTGCATTATTATATAAAACGAGCTCTGGTCGCCACAGTGCTTCTCCTGGGAGCTGAATTTTTGTAATATTTCCAAATTCTTCGGGATCCCATTTGAGTCTTTCATCGGTCCAAATTTGAGGTAACCACACTTTAACCGTCATAAATTGTTCTCGTTCTTCAAGTGAGATAAGTTGTGAAATAATCAGTGAAAAGTCGACTTTTACGGCGCCAACATCTCTCACTGAAACAAAATATAGGATATAATTTCTCAGAATATAACTTATATCATATCTCACATTGGCATCTCTGGGCCTGGCGATTTGCGTATGATCTTACTTTCGAAGCTCTCATAGCCTATAAGTCATAGGTAAACATCGTTATTTTCTGTGCTCTCATTGGTCAAACGTGCTCGGGAATCGCCAGACCTAGAGATGCAAATCCTAGATATTAATAATGTCATACTATGGATCAGAAAAGTTAAATCTCGAAGGTAATTGGAGCGTGTAAATTGATCTTTTAAGGGGGTTGTGGGTGTAAATGAAACAAGCGTTGAAGAGAAATTTGTTTTATTTTTGGAATTCCAAGCACTAATATCATTCATTTATTAATCACTCTTAAATCTTTCCTCACGTTCTCACTTGCCTCTCATTTTCGAATATTTCTCTAAAAATATTCTCTCTCATATCTACCACACTATTAAATACATTCGAGTACTGCGCGTCACGTATGAACAATACAAACATCTACTCCAGAACTAAAACCTTCTGCTGGCAACATGCTTATATCAATGAATCTCCATCTTCGTCTCTCTCCTGTATACTAATCTCATCCAGACATCATCATTCTACTCCTTCCTATCTATAATATCTCCGATCAGCATGTAATTATATCTCATTATCCGCTATACACTATATACTTCGTATCTCCAGCTCGATACATATTTTCTACTCATATATCCGGAATTCAATATTCATCCAATTTGTTGAAAAAAGAAGGGAAAAACTTACACCCTGTATAAAAACCAAACAGAGAATATTTTTCAACGAGTTCCGCTAAATAAAGTCACATTTCATACGTTCATAAATGTTCGTTTTATTTAATTTGAAACAAATTACGAGCATAATCAAATTTAAAAGAAAATTCTGAATATTCATTTTACCGCCTAAAACCGGATTTTTTTTTAATTTTTTTTCCTGTAATTATTGAAGACCTATAATTTGTATTCTCATTTATTCTTTCTGCTCGTTGTATCGACCCTTTCAGTTTCCAACTTATGAGATAGAGCCTATTTCTCCCAGCAATTACAACATTCTACACCCACAACCCCCTTAATTGCTGGGGAAAATAGCCCTCTCCTCAAGTTGGACTGAAAGGGTCGATAACGGGCAGATAAGAATAAATGAGAATAAAAATATGGGAGACTAAAACCTTTTCTGTCAACTGCAAGTAAAATTTTTTGATTCTGGTGAAGGATAGCTCACCGGTGCGGCATCGAAAAACTGGTAAAATATGTTCTCAATTCACACAAAATTTGCTAATTCCCGGTCAATTTTGCTTTAAATTGAATAAAACAAAGATGTTTCGNAAGTTACCCCCTTAAGTACAGGTCTCAGGTTCTAATCGTTTCGCAGTGTCGAAGATGCAAAAAGTTCTCCCCTTTACCACCACCAGGTGGTGTCGAAATGTCAAAATAAATGACCGTCAAAAAATTTTTTTTCTTTGAAAAGTTACTCCAAATAAAGTTTATGAATTTTAAGGCCCTATAATATTCCATTTGTCGAAATATCCCAAAAAAGTGCTCCTTACACCCACCAGGTGGTGTTTGGATTATCAAAATAAAATTCTGTCCAAAAATTTTCCCCTGAAAAGTTACTCCAAAATAAGTATGAATTTTTAAGGCCCCCTAATGATATTCCAGTGTTCCCCCCGATATTCAAAAAAAGTGCTCTTTACAAAGCACCAAGGTGGTGGTCTGGTGTCAGAAACGAAAAAAATTGCCAAAAAATTTTTTTTTCGAAAGTGACCAAATAAGTATACTTTTCATGTTTGAAACTTCTGATTTAGGTTTATCTCTCCAAAACCCACGCCAATTACGCTGGTGGTGTTTTCCCGCTGATTACCGGTAAAGTCCGTAAGTGTCTCGAAAACCGAAAAAAAAATTTCAGCGGTTTAAAATTTTTGTTGGCTACACGATGCAAAAAAACCGTTTCTTGGATAGGCTCCCTACGGTTTTTTTGCCTGAGGGGCCCACCTAAAAGAAAAGCTACCTAACAATTTATTGGAAATTAATTGAACATAACCGCAATAAGTTTGCTGATCATGCACAATTGAAAAAATAAGTTGGATTTTTTTAGAAAAATTTCTCAAGAAATTCCCAAGAAATGTTCTCAGAGGACGGGTCCGATAATCTAGAAAAACTTAAATTTGAAAAAAATATGCAATAATTCGGGAATCGAAACTCAAGACCAAAATGTACCAGACTCGCAAAGCCATTTTAATTCGTTTTTTTTCGCTGATTTTTTTAAGAAATTTTGAACGTTCAAATTTTTAAAGGATTTTCTTCAGCCCCTTATTTTTAAACTCGCATTTTACGCCTCATGATACCCCTCATTTTTTTATGAATAATGTTTAATATGAACATTTTTTTTTTATCCGAAATTTTTATAGAAATAATTTTTGATATGCAAACATATTTGGATAAGAAAGTTTTATATGAACAAATTTTTCTTTGGTGTAAATGATATGTAGACCCATCGCTACAGCGTCGAACGATGCATGACATTGGAAATTTTAAAAAATGTCCGATCGAATTAAAAATAAAATTTAAATTTTTTAACGCTTATTAATCGAACTTAACGGTAATTACAGTACAGTAGGCCGGGTACAGGTTCCCTCGCCAATTTGGCTTAAACCGGACGGGTTGGTGAGTTTCAAGTTGTCCGTTTAAGTACACTTTACCTGTACGCAATTTTTTCTCAAACAGGTTTTGGTTTCTGTTAAAAGATTTTTTGATTAATTTTAATATATTTCTTTCGTTTATCATTAACTCTTTTGGAAAGGTCGACTTTGTCCACAAAAAATAATCGAAGAAAAAGTAGTGAAGAAAATGTTGATAGTGAAAGCTCTTGGTTGTTATGCATTAACTCAAGAAACTGCTGGGCTAGCAGTCCAACAAAAATGCCAATTTGGTAAATTTTATCACCGCGATCCGGCTACTGTCCGAATGTTTGCCTTTAACGTTATAGAGCTGTAATGGTACTGACAAAAGTAGGCCGTCGATAAATCGTGGGATATAAACCGTACAAGGTAGCAGTGCTTCAGAAATGAGCGCAGAACGGTAAATTCTTCTCGAGTGTACATTTGTTGGCCGGCGTATTCCCAAAATGCCTATCATCTTGCTATGAAAAATTGTAATAGACGAAATGCTGAGTCCGAAGTATAATATCATTTAAAAAATAATAACAAGATTTGTATTTTTGCGACACTAATATTCTTTTTTTGGAAAATGTACAGTACTGGTCACGTTTTTGCCTCTTTTGTTCACAACTTTCGGCACAATCTATCTGAATTCCACACGATTTGATACTGTTTAAATGCTGAAAAAGACGTAAGGTATTAGCCAAAGTTGATCGCTCTCAATGGGGTAGCGAATGTTATGCAAATTGGGAAATAAGAAAAGCAAAACGTGACATAAGCTGTTTAACCAAAATTTTGTTGAATTCTTGTATCTTTAAACCGCGACCCTTTATTGGTGGTGTTTAAATTGCATCAACAAATGCACTAAATGGTCTTGTACAGGTACATCAGAGTGAGGATGACTTGTACCGCGTGTAAAAGTTGTTTGGGTCTCGACAAAGTCAAAAACGCTTTATCCTGTTCAACAGTAACGTCTTGGCTTCGGGGAGACGTCATTTTTATTTTTTAGGGATTGCGAATAGATAATTTAAACAAGTGGGTGAAATCTCAAAGTTTTTCGATTGCCTAGAGTATAAAATATAGGTGGCATTTGAAAATACAGAACATCCATATATTTTTTTTTGAAAAATTTCTTTTAGATTGCAAAAGTCCACGTTTACATTCTTATATGAAGTTTCTGTAAGTTGTGCGTGTAATCAGAAACGTCAGTAAAAATAAACTTAACTTTTCTTGTCAATAATTGTTGTAGAACTTCATATTTTGCAATTCAGGAAATTCAAATCAACCCTACATGTTTTCCTTTCGCGAAGATATCGGGCGATATCAGATGCGCCCGGCCACGAAAACCTTTGCGGTTTGTGTGCAATTTTAAAATTAAAGATTCTAATGCGTTTTCCTCACAAAGTACTTTCCAGAATTTTGGTAAAGTAGCCAAATTGAATTGTTCAAAAACTTGTCACCATAAACTAAAAATTTTATCATTCACAGCATTTTGAACAAGCAACTAAAACAGGCGAGGGAGTGCCTGGGAAGAATCATGCAACTTTTGTTGGAAAGAGAGATTCCAGCCATCGCAGTCCAATGCACGAATTATTTGTAAATGGAAAACAACCACGGAAGGAGGTGTAGACGCTGAAACATGGAGACAGAATCATTGTTTGGAATAAACTCCTGCTTCAGATTTTCCACAGGGGCCAGTATAAATCAGGTGATGATGCCCAATGACCAAACTTAAATTTTTAATTAATGTTTTTCGACTTTAGGAGGTTATAATCACCAAATTGAATGATCCAAATAAACAAAAAAATGGGCTATCTGGTGAGAAAATATCTCTAGAAGACCGTGTTTTTTGGTTTTAAATTAGATCAGAGACATTAATAAATTATTAATTAATTTCAATTAAACAAATATCAAATTCGACATGTTTCGATGTTCATTTAAGGGGGTGCCATAAACCCAGCAGACTGGAGTCGTTATAACTTACGAAAATAATAAGTCAGTATATTTTTTATGCTTATTATAGTTAGCGGAACCGATATAAATATGTTTCAGCTTGATAAAATTATTGTTATTCATTTTAGGAAAGATTTGAGTTCAAGTTTTCATTTTTGAAATCGTAAAAATTTCAAAAAAAATTCAAACTATTATGAAAATTTTCCGAATTTTTTGTCCAATTTTTGTTTTGTTTATTTAAATGTCGGTAAAAACCGAAAAATAGTCACTTTTACTTCTTTCAAAAACACCTACATATTTTCTGACAGCTGTTTGAAAAATCATAAAATCTTTATTTTTCATCTTTTGTTGAATTTTTTGGAAATATTATAAAAATTTTTTGCAAAATCATGATCCAAATTTTTGAATTTTGTAGTTTTTTCGAAATTCCCACATACAAAAAGGCAGGTGCAATCATTATTAATTTTTTGTATTTATTTTTTTGTATCTTATTAAATCTCCGTATGTCAACTAATGAGTTGGTCCGCGCATTATCATTTCTAAACTATGGATGAAATTTTTAACGCCTCGGCTGTACACTCGATGAGTGCCATTTGACACTAAATTTTTAAAAATTTAATGCTTATAAAAAATTTCAAATAAAATTGTGGGTGTAATAGGCGCCATTTTTTCAGATAGTAAGAACACTTTTTAATATCAAAACGCAATTGAAGGTCAATTTTATCTCAAAAAAATTGTTTTTCTCTACTTTTTGCCATTTTTGACCATTTTCATGAAAAAAAACTTTCATATCAAGGAAATTTTTTAATACGCAACATAGAAACCGGACTTTTAAGCGCATAATGCGCTGCGCATTACACCAGACAATGTCTAAAGTTTATTAATATCGTCTTCAGAAAANAAAAATGAGGTGGAATCATTTATTTAATTTTTTTGTATCTATTAAATCTTCGTATGTCAACTAATGAGTTGGTCGCGCGATTATCATTTCTAAACTATGGATGAAATTTTTAACACTCGGCTGTACACTCGATAAGTGCCATTCGGCACTAAATTTTTTAAAATTTTATGGTGGTGAAAAATTCTCAATAAAATTGCGGGTGTTAAAGACGTCATTTTTTGTGATAGTCACAACATTTTTTAATATCAAAACGCAATTGAAGGTCAATTTTTATCTCAAAAAAAGTTGTTTTTCTCTACTTTTTGGCATTTTTGACCATTTTTCATGGAAAAAAACTTTGATATCGAAGAAATTTTTTAATGTGCAGAATTAAAACAAGACTTTTTAGCGCATAATACCCGACAATGTCTGAAGTTTATTAATATCGTCTTCAAAATAAATTCTGTAGTCGGGTTTAATTTGAAATGGATGTACAGTGAAAAGTGTGTTTTTTATATTTTCTCAAATAATTAGTTATGTTAAGAAGTTAAAAATATAAACGTTCGCAAGAATAAAAACTTTAATTGAATAAAAAAATAAAAAAAATGAATTTTCACATTTTTTTCTTTTATATATCGATCTGAAAAAATGTACCAATCTGCAGGACTTATGGCACCCCCTTAACCCACATACTCAGCGCTGGCCATATCTGGCCAAAGTGACTTGCGATCTCTATTTTTAATAAGTTAACTTTTTCCTAAAACATTTATATTCAAAATGATCGGTGTTTTTTTAATTCTCTATCTTTTGGCTCATTTGTCTTTTCTCTATCTTTTGTAGTTCCTGAGATAAAGCAATATTGTCGACCCGGAATTGGGGCCCTGAAAAAATTCAAATGAGATTTGAACTTGAAAAAATAAAAATAAAATAGATTTTATGAACTTTGCCACCGTGATTTTAGGATTTATAACATGTGTCAAAAAATGAAAATAAAATATTCCATAAAATCTAAATTTTTTTTCTTTCTTTTGATTACACACATCAAATTTTCTTCGATTTTCTATCGAAAAAGGTAATTTCTTGCAAAAATATATATGATTATAAGTTATTTTTGAACCAATATATTGAAAATTGATACTGTTTACTTTTGAACACCTGGTTATAATCGGACAAACCATGCGGCGCGAACTAAATTTCTTTGTTATTTTTTTGTCGCACAAACTTGATAAAACTACTTATGACGTTGTTATTAGAAGCTAAAAAATATCGCGAAACGTCTGTTACGGTGGCAAATAATCGTGCGGTTATTTTTTATATTTATATGACAAACTGATTTCCTTACCGTTTTTCTTCAATTGAAGGTTTTAGTCAAATATTTTCTATTTACGATATTGTCTCAAAGAAAAAATTATCGTAAAAATANAAACATACGGCGGCGGCTACTAAATAGTATATAGACAGGGTCTGACAATCGACATTCTTACAAAAACCAAAAATGTTTAAAAAGTTTGCAGGCCCTGTACTTAATATATATTGTTTTAATTGTTCTTCGGCAAAATACACATATACAGCCTTTCTTTAAAACCTGTGCAGCTTATGGCAAAATGCATAAGTCTGATTTCAAATTTGTTAGGCTGTACTTTAACAAATCTTTCAATAAAGTTTTAAAATTATCGAAAAAAATTTGCAACGTCGTCTTGGTCCCAGCTTGGCTAGATAGTATACTTTTCTGAAAAAAAAAATTAAAAACGCTTAAAATATATTTAAAAGCTGTTTCTATCTCATACATATAAACGTGACTACGTGAAAATTGAATTTTTCGTCCTAGAAAATGTCTTCATAATCAGTGAATCAGGGATTTTAAACGCTTTCTCAAATTAATTAATTGTTGTATTTTTTGGTCAGTTTTCACTCATAAATCGAAATTTATTGACCCTAGAAAAGGCTGGCAAAGGTAATTTTCTACCACCGTGAAATTTGTTACCGACCAGGTAAAGTAAGGGATGAGAAGTTGAAATTTTATCATCTAAAATGCGGACACAAAAAATCTATCCCGTTGAAACCGGAAGATTATCGTGAACAGGCCAAAAGTCATGTTCTATATTTTGACTAATGAGAAGCACGGCCTTTTTCAACGTTTTCAGCAACTAGAGTCGCTAAAGGGTGAACTCTTGAAACCGCATCTCTTCATTAAATATACGTCGGCTCGATTCAATTTTCGGCTATGTGTTAATCATAAAAAGCTTTATTATGAAGTAATTTCAAAGTAATCGAGTCGTTTCGAAGATTTTACTCAATAATGACCAATTTCTAATAAAGACTACTTTCCGGAGCTGATTATAAATATAAAAATTTACTTGTTTGAGAAAATCGAAAATTTTATACATCATAAATTGTGATAGGCATGAGAGCAGGGATGAGCTATGTGTAGGCAGCGCACCGTGCAAAAATAAAATTTTTAATGACAGGGTCATTTTTACCCGTCAACATTTTAAATTGTCGATTCGAGCAGGTCCGCATCGCCCACAAGAAATTCCATTACGTACAAATTCTGGCCCGTAAAATATTACTCAAGATAGGCAAATAAAAATTTAGGGAAGACTGAAACTGACTTGATTGTTTTAAAAAACTTTTTACGCCTACGCATTTTCGATGGTTAAATTTTTCCATCAAATGACCAAAATTTTTTCTTCGAACTTATTCAAAAATTATTTATTCTGTCTAAACCCAAATTTCATTGTGGCCACGCTACTGCCGTTTTTAATTAGAAAAAATCAATATTTATCTCCTTTTTATCGAGTTTGAAGCCAGAAAAAAGAGTTTTCGAGAGAAATTTTTCGACCACTAAGGGGCTCAAAATTTTTTTTAACATCTGGATCATTTTATTTGGTTACGATAACCCCCTGAGGTCAAAACCACTCATGAAAACTTTTAGTTTGGCCCTGACGTCTCCGGTGCGCACCCTGGCTATGAAATCCTCTTGTGAGAGTTATTAAACTCACATTTGAATTTGCGTTAATTTGCAGTAATCAATTATTACTAATAATATATCAAAATAATTTTCACTATAGAAGGTTGCAGCAACCTGGTTGCTTACAAATCTTAAACTTTGTAAAAAATCTTTATGATAACTTTTGTTTGGTTATACTACATTTCTCCAGACTACCCAGAGCCATGAATTATGGGCCATAATTTCGCCGTTCCCAGTAGCACAGGGCGGTAAACTTTATATAGAACTTGTGCATGTTTTAGGTCGACCTTATATATTGGTTCATAAAGTTTTGGGAATAACAGTATATTTTCAATCACAATTCCTAAGGTCTGTTTTTTTCAGCTTAGATTTTCACTGATGCATGAAAAATTTGTGATTCATAAAAGTTCATCATAGTTACAGAATTTTTGAAAATGAGATTTTAACCCAAGCTTCTTATTGGTGCATAAAAAGTATTTTTTATGAATTTTTTTTGTGTAGAAAAAAAATACTAGGCAATTTTTCGTCAATTTTTAAATTGGGTTCATAACCAAATTGTCCTTTTAAACTTTTTATAATACTTAAAAGTTGTTTTGTTTTGGTTTCTTAACCAATCATAACCCTGGTGACAAAATTTCAAATTAGTTTTGAAATGGATAAAATAACCAAAAAATCAACTTATTTCAACCCACTTTTGAGAAAACTTGAACGTCTCGCCATAATATTACTAGGAGTTAAGATGTGTGCACAAAACATCTTATTTTCATTAAAATGTGTAGTCCACGATAATTAAATTAAAACGCAGCGTTTTTAACGCTAGAGAACACAACAGTTTCTAAAAGAGTGTTTCGTGAGTTTGAATAAATCACAATTTTCAGTTTTTTTTTCTTATTTTCAAAAATTAATTTTTGTTTGTCCTCTAAGCGCCACGGCGATTGAGAATTATGTCAAAGTCGCATTTTGGGTGAAAACATTACGACTCGTAGCGGACAAGTATTGATCCATAAACTATCAGAACGTGTGGCGATTTCACCGGACTAAAATACAACTCGATTACATAAACATCGAATACAACTCGATTATATAAATTATCCATAATCTGGACCAGCTACCTGGACCAGGTACTTAAGATTATTTAAAGTTTCATTCGCTTAATTAATTTACACGATAAATATATTCGAAAGAATTTTTAAAATGAATTTAGAAGTGATGCTTTTTTTCGATAATTTAAAACTTTATTAAAAATATGTTCCTGCTGCTAAGCATATTTTTATATTTGTTAAATTGTGTCCATTATAAAATATGCTTTCCATTATTATAATTTAATTTGAACCAAGAAATTATGGTGCTTCCATAAACTATCAGAACGTGTGGCGATTTCACCGGACTAAAACACAATTCGATTACATATAAATTATCCATAATCTGGACCAGCTACTTAAGATTATTTATAGTTTCATTCGCTTAATTAATTTACACGATACATACATTCGAAAGAATTTTAAAAGTGCCTATTTTTGCTCTGAAAGGTGCGTAGGCGAAAATTAGCAGAAAAACATAATATACAGCATGTAACGTTTTTGCTTCCTTTTTTCCAATTTGCATAATTTTGAATTCCACCGTTTTGATTGGTTCAATCTGAAAAAAGACGTAGGTATTTGTCAAAATTGATTGTTCTCATTGGCGGATAGCAAATTATGCAAATTGGAAACAACAACGTTACATGCTGTATAATAACCAATCAAATGCTCAGATTCGGGATCTGTCCTCTGAGGGTCTGTAATCCATATTGAAAATCCTGCCTATGTGTCGAATTTTATCAGGCGTCATAGCTTTGAGACAGTGACCAATGAAATCACTGGATTCTCGACAATGGTGTGATGTGATTAGACACTGTCTCAAAGTTATGACGCCTGATAAAATTCGACGCATAGGCAGGATTTTCGATATAGCCTTTCCAGCGCGGTTTTATTTTAAGGCTTATTCCTGACTTATTTTGGCTAAATCACAAAACAAGTGTCATGTCATTCAAACTACCTTTTGGCCATGAACCGGAACAAATCAGCCAGAATGAATAATGTGGTTAAAAGTCGTAAATCTAGACATTTTTCAAGCGTCTTTGGCAAGTTCGCGAAACCGACTAATCTTCTCTGTACACGTTTTTTTTAAAGTAATACAAATCTTCCGATTGTATTTGAAATTTGCGTTTCCGTAAGTTGGTAATTGTAAATGAACCCAGAATCAATCTTAGTCTTACGCCTACGCACTCACGTATAATAAAGCAATATTGTATGGAAATGCGTGGGCGTGAGACTAAGATTGATTGTGGGTTCAATTAAGATGTAAAATTACTATAAAAGTACAATATATTAGATTAGTTGACCGTATTTAGTTCATTAAAAAAACTGAAAAATTTCACCAAATAATCATTCGTAGGAACGCTTTCTCATTCGAAGTTACGCTTGCTCAAAATTTTAGCGCTAATATCCATCATGATGCCCGAGTAACATAAATTTCTCATTTGCGTTTTAAAAAAAAAGGGAATAAGAGATTTAAGTTATTCGGGCATCATGATCGATATAACTTTAACAAATTGTTTTTTGGGGAATAAAGTATACCGGTGTTGGCAAACATTGGAAATATTGGGATTTTTTATGTATGAATATTTGAACGCTTCTCTTGATTGCTATCAAACTATTTTTTTTATTCTGATTGACTTTGCTTCTGAGCTCGATTTGAAGAATAACGAAATTTTAGTTTAACTTGAAAACTTTTTCGACAACTTTTCTGTTTTTTATGTCTTGGAAATTAACTGGGTCAATTTTACTGAACTTTTTTCAAACATGATCAAATTTTTATGTATCAAAAAATACTGCGTGACCAATAGGACACGAGAAACATTTGGTTTAAAACTTTTCTGAACATACGGATCTCGTATTTTTTTTAATTAATCAAGGTAATGAACTGTTCCTAACAAATAACAAGAAATAAATACTGATTTTAGGTTTTCTGTTTTTAATAGAACTAAGAACCTTCTATTTGGTATTAGAGACAGTATTTTATAGTAAATATTATTGATTTTAACTGGAGAACGTTTGTTGTGAGTTTGATATATCCACAACAAAGCTTTGTTTTTACCCATAATTTAACCATAGTAATATTACGATAACTCATGTTTTTTTCTAATTTACGTTTGCCGGATATGTAAGCAAAATATCAGCGTAAAATATATAATCAAGAAAAAATATATATCTGTAATCGACCAAATTTAAGCCTGGATTAGCCACGAACTTTTCAAACATCATAATTAAATTAATCGTTTATTTTCTAATCATAATTAATTGAGAAAACTGGATCGGTTCGTGGTAAAGTTTAACTAACGTATAATATCTTCTTATTTTTCTTAACAGGGTCTTAAGTTTTCAGTGGTCAGATTGAGTTCATATTTTTCAAAGGATTATATTAAAAAATTGAGGAAGTTGATAAGGAATAAAATTTTGTAAAGTCCAAATTTTGACCGCAAAGTGGCCAAATACAATTTTTGGACCTTATTTGTGGTCAGAATTGTGAATTCTTTAAGAAATTACTGGTCAACAAATAATTTCAATTTTACAATATAAATTTTTTTAATGTTTTAGATCAAAAACAAAATAAGAGATTTGTTAAATATCTAGGGAAAATGTAATACTGAAAACAATTTAAGGTTAATTAAACGATTCCGCTTTATTTACATTTCGAGCAATCAAAATCTCCAAACACCCTTCTAATTTGTGCTGATGCTTGTGTAGAACAATGGAAAATTTGGTTAACAATTCCTGAAATTAAAATTTGGACTTTTACAGTATGAGTCATACATAGTCTGTGAAAATTCAAAGAAATTGATGACCTCAAACGCCATACTTTATGACGTTTGAGGTCATCAATTTCTTTAACTTTTTACAGACTATGTTCTGCTATTATCCACGCTTTAATGAACAGATATACTTTCTATACCATAGGCATCAGGGGTTGGCGCGCCATGGTGAGTTGTGTATTTATAATGCGCGTCACTCATTGGCTGGTCATACAAAACACAAAGCTACGTCCATGCCATTAAATAGCTGAATGCAATCTATTTCCGATTTGTATTGTAACTGTTAGACTATTTTCGAGAGTGAATAAGATGATCATGGTTGGTGATAATCACTGTTGATAAAATGAATTTAGAAGTCATGCTTTTTTTTCGATAATTTTGAAACTTTAATAAAAAGTATATGCCAGCTGCTATGCATATTTTTATATTTGTTCAATTCTGCCCATTTTAATAATATGCTTTCCATTATTATATTTTAATTTGAACCAAGAAATTATGGTGCTTCACAAATTATGTTGACTTTGTTAAAAAGTTTTCATTATCGAGATTGAACATTCAATTACTAACGAATAACACTAGTTGTACGCTCATCCTTACGCTTTATGTCCATTAAACATAGGAGAATATCGGTTTAGATCCCCGGGTGCAGAAAACGACTTTTTGTCTGAGAATATGATATTCTTCTATTTTCGGGTAAGAACGTGAGCTACTAATCTCATTCCGAGAATTTCAAAAATGATGCTTATTATGACGGCAAAGGAAAAAGTTGTCAACACATAATTATTATCTTAATGATTTTGTGCAAAAAAACAAAAATTTATTTTTTGAAATTTTTTCAGCAAATTTCCGGAATTTTCTTTGAAATTTTCCAAAATGCGAGATTTTCAACTCCCCGAAAGTGACGTCATATGGTTATCAAACAAAACTAAAAAAAATTGTATGACAAGTGCCTGGAAAATTTTGATTTCCATGATTTTTCTAGAGGTTAAAATCATAAAAAAAAACGTTTTGGCGCACCCGGTGATCGTAATCGATATTTCCAATAAACTTTTCATCAAATGTAATTATCTTATTATTTAATATTTGATTAACTAATTTATTAAGTTATCACAATGTTATTTTCAAACTAATTATTGCGACATAAAAGTTCATCGATAATTTTTATCTAAAGATACTGATATCTCCAAGATCAAGGCTAACGATGTTTCAAAAATCGGGAGACCCATTTTGGAGTATTTGATTGACTACTAAAGAGACTAAGAAATAATACTTACCCCACGCATGTACTTTATAATTTTGGTGTTTGATTCCAACACACACTGAGAGCCAGATTTTGCGATTTGTCGATGTAGTGGAGAATGATAAGAAAATGATAAAGAAATAAATGAGTTTTAGACCTTCTAAACGCTTCCTGTTGTTTGTAAATAAATAAAGATGAATAGGGTTATCAATTAAAATGATAAGGTAATTTATAGCATTCAAAGCCAAACTCAAGGCCATTATTTTTGACACTAAATTTTGGGGGTACTTCGGAGTGACCAAAATTCGCCGTGCTGACCCCATTTCACATTTGTCATTTTTTTCCAGCCATTTGATAGGGATATTTATTTTGTCACTCGAGTGCGCACTCGGAGTGACCAAATTTTGGTATGTCTCAAGCTTCAATAATTTGGTCACTCCGAGTCCGCACTCGGAGTGACCAAAATTATGAACTTTTCTCAAACCAGAAAGAAAAACTAGGAATTTGTCTTTATTTTGGTCACTCCGAGGACACTCTAAATTTCAGTGTTTTAGTTTTTTTGGTCAAGTCTTGTGCGGGTTGAAGCGCATTGCATAAGCGCGTGTTAATTTGAAGCCAATGATTGACGTATGGGTAACCCGCACATAATCTAATAGCCCCCATGCGTATGTTTCACTAAAAAAATGATTGTGACACCCAAGTTGCAATCAGCAAATTGCCAAAATAGAAGTTACTTCAAATGTTCTTTCCATGAAATCGCTATTAAATTATTTTTTACTATTTTTATAGTGAAAGTTCTGATGAATAATTATGGCTCCTACTATGGAATTTCCACCTTGCTTGAAACTTTTATCGAAAGTAAACGTATTCAGAAATTATCAAAAATGGTATGAACAATCGAGTATTATTAATTAAAATTATTTATCAATGACTCATTAGCAATAAGAAGTCTAAGTAATTTTTTCGAGAAAACTTTACCCTAAAAAACGACCAAAACATCTTTTCGATATAAAATTTGCCTCAGAAAATATTATGCGCCAAATCTTCGAATCATTAAAATAAATCAGGGTGTGTGCAATGCACACTGTGCATGGACAGCTCACACGGAATCTTAAATTCAAATGTTACTTTTGAGATTACTTTTGATTTTATTTATTGAGAGACACTGCTTTATTTTTATATGGATTATGGGGCCCACGCGAACAAATAAGCCACTTTTTGGCCAACATTTTTATATAATCCGGCTTTCTAAAACGACTCAACCGATTTAGTCTTTAGATCGCTCAAACTAAGCACAAATAATTGGAGAAAAATAAATTGAATTCGATTAACAGTGGGTCGTTTTCAAAAGCCGAATTATATAAAAATGTTGGTTAAAAAGTGGCTTATCTACAGAAATATCAATTACGGGGCCCTCTGGTTGTTTTTGGCCACTTTTTCAGCCAAAATTTGTATATAATTCAGCTTTTGAAAACGAATTATCCGATTAAGTTCTTAGATAGCTCAAACTGAGCACAAATATTGAAAGAAAAATAATTTGAAAAAATAGTCCGAATCAGGCTATTGTTTTCAATTTTTTTCACAAAAACTGATAATTAACAAAATATAATATAAAAATTTAGCCGAAAAAAGTGGCATAAAACGACCAGAGGGCCCCGTAATCGATATGTCGAGAAACCATTTTTGTTGATTTTCATGATAAATAGGATTGAATAATAATGATTCTCATTGTCCCGGACTGTTGACAAAAATCTAGTTATCCGGATCAGTTCAAAGTTATTAAAAACTGTGTCTTTTGCGGGTGAAAAAACCGCACTTTGATTACGTCGCTAAAGACCGTCAATTGTCTCATATTTTAAGAAATAAAGGTAACTTAATTAATTAGGATCACACTCTTATCGCGTTTGATTCGAATCACAGTGAGAGAAAAATCGGGTGGATCAGCAAATTTTTATTGTTTTGGCTCTCCGAATTAAGACGCGTTATTCATGAATTTTTCGAGAAAAATCGATAAGGAAATGGTAACGGAAATTATGGTCTAAAAGTTGGTCAAAAATTCATGATCTGAATATTTTCTCGCTTTTGTTGAGAATCGAAAAAAAATAGGCACCATAATTATTCATTTCAATTTGGTCTTTAGAAAACAGCTTTCACAATTCGAAAAAATCAATCTATAATTAAAATCATTACTTTTACAAGTCTTTTTGTGGTAACCAGGTGACTACCCACAATATAATGAGAACAAATTTCAAGAAACGTTATTTTTGATTTTAACTGATTTTCCGAAAAATTTTGAGCATTTGTGATTCACATTTTGTATATTTATGAACGTGGTTAGATTGATATTGATTCTTATTAATTTTGACCAGGGGCGCTCTTGAGCTTAATTTGAAAAAACGAAATTTAAATTTTTTGAAATTTACACGTTCGTTACTAGTTCCATGTAAGATACTAGTTTTATTAATTTTTTTCTGATTTGAAATAACTTGGAAATGAGAAAAAAATATAAAATTAATTTTGAAATTTTCTGAAAGTTAACCCCTTTAAAACTTTTTATTTCCATTCAATTTTTTTTGGAAAAAAAATATGAAAAAAAGTCGAAAAGAAAAACATAGTCAACTTCAAGATTTCAAAAATAAATCCCGGATGGTTCTCAGAAATTTAGTGACCCAAAGATATTATCTTAACACTATTTAATTTAAACATCCATGACGGAACACCCCAAGTTTGTGGCTTATAATACCGGACATCCTAAGCTAAACTTTGACATTGTGCCCTATGCTTTGACGAATCGCAAAATCTATCCTGTTCTCGCAGAGTTGGTAGCGGGTCACATTTTTTGCCTTTTTCAATGCTTTTTGTTGGTTTTGACAAATTAGAAAAATATTTTCAAGAATTTTGCTGCTGGATATTTTCACGTAACTAGCGAGTCACAAGTTATGAGACACGTTGATTTTTCGAAAATCTCACTAAAGGGCGCCAAATTACGAGAGGCAATAATGCGCGAAATCCGTCTATTGGTTTTTCGAACAAAAATTAAAAAAACACTAGAAAACCTGAAAAAATATGAAATGTTGTCAACTTAGGAACATATTCCAATGAAACTGGTCATTCAACGCAATTTTTTAAAGCAGGTTGGATTCCTCACATAATTTTCTACACAGTGTTGGTTGTAGAACTAAACATTTTTGTGATGAAGTAAGAAATATCTGCATAATAAGTGACCAAAATTTCATATTTTTTATCTTTTTTAATTTTTTATCAAATAATAACAAACATATTATATTCTCCGCATAAGTAACTTTCGTTTTTTAACGTAAAAAGAACTTGATCAGATAAGTACTAAACGAGCAATTTGTCTATCCGATTTGAAGTTTTGCGCCTTCTAGTGAGATTACCGATTTTTTACAGCCGCGAGACCACCCTCGACCGTCTTAACTAACGTACCTTAAGTGAGAAACACTCGATGTGGCCGGTTCACGAACCTACGCACCCTATTTTTTATTTAAGAGCAGCCAATCACCGTAGAACTTTGACGTCAGGAACACGTCAAGGTCTTCTTTTGATTGGTCATTAAACAAGAGTCAATGTGTATTGACCAATGAAATCACACGATTTTTAAGGTCTGACGTCAAAGTTCTACGGGACCAGTGAGTATAATGATTATACTATAATCTTCAATATACCAATCAGCTTGGCCGAATATTACAGCTACCTTTATTAACAAAAGTGTGAGGGGATATCGGTTCAATAGTTGGAAAATATGTAAAATTTATATTGCACGCCCTTTATTTGCGTATAAATCAAAATTAGTGATTATGTCGCATTATGAGCATATTTTGATGAAATATTATACAGTTTATTTTGGATTAACCATGTTTGGTATTTTCTTTCAATAAAAATATTCTCATTTCGCAACATAATCGCTAATTTTAATCAGTTCACAAATAGAAAAAATAATTAAAATTCTGGAATGTAAATTCTAAATATTTTTTACAACTTTTTTGTAACAATTGTTACGGTTGCAAAAAAGTAGTCGGAAAACAATGAAACTAACATTCCCTAATTGTTGCTCTCTTAAAAGAGGTATCATTACACTTTTGAATCCGCGCCTGTTATTGGCTGCTCTTAAATGAAACAATATGGTGCGTAGGTTCGTGAACCTGCCACCTCGAGTGTTTATCATTTAGTTTTTTGATCTTGATAATTAATATTAATATTTTTTAATTGTCAAAACTTTCCTGGAATTTATTCCCTTGACTGACTTTCTTGACTGTTCAATATTGTTCAGAGTTGAAATCTTCCATTTTTGTGGCCCACAGTTTTTTACCATTTTCTATAAATAGGAATTTAGTTATATCAACCTTTAGCTGTGAACGATGTTCCATAACTCACCCGCGCAACTGTGTTTTGAAACACTTTTTAGGGTCTCTGTGTTACGTAACACACCGGCGCATGTGGGAGTTAAGCTTAAAACAACTTCGGTACAAAGTCGCTAACGTGAGAAAATTAAGCTGTAAGAGAATCTATTATTACGTTATTTAAAATGATGTTTGCTTTGTTGCAAAGTTTTCAGTATCCAAAATCGAACTAAGCAGAAATTTTGGGTCGACGTTTTTTAGTGCATATTTTTTGCTGTAAAAAGGTGGTGAGCGGAAATCAGTGCAGTAGCAGGTAGGTAAGAAAGTAACTGGCCAAAATTTTACATTGTTCGATTACACTTTTATTTTAAAATTATATCATTTCGGACATCAGAAAAATGTTGGGAAACATGAGTGACTGTTGTAACATGCTCAATATTATAACACTGCTCAGTCGATAAAAAATATCGGTTAAGCGATTCGGTCGCATAAAATTGTTTCCATTCTTATAATTTAATTTGAAACAAAACATTATGGTGCTTTCGCAAATTATGATTGATTTTTCGAACCTTTTCAGTATCGAAAATGCACATTCCATTATTGATTAATAACACTAGTTTTAATGATTAAACCCTAAAACGTGAATCTTATCCTAATTTTATAAGTACACTTAAAAAGTGGAGTATAGTCTATACTGTATAGATTTCTAGTCAACCATTTTTTATGCATATGAGTTAGGTGACACCCTAATCTTTACAATGAAAAATGTAAAGGTGAAAAACAGCAGCAGAAAAAATATTAAAATTTTAGAAATTTTCGATAGAAAACTAAGAAAACTCAGGCTGTACATATTGTTTAATTTAAGATTAAATTCAGTTGGTTATTTTAACAGAAATTAATCCATTAATTTTATTTTTGCGACATCAGATTTTTATCGCAAAAGTTTCGAAAAAATTGACCAAAAATATTTACTTAACACTGTGTCACAGTGACTGTGAAGTTCAAAATGAGTCAAACCATACACTGACAGTATAAAACTGTCGATTGAATAATTCAATTTGTCCGAAAAAAATATTTTGAAGATTTCTGCGCATGCATTTTGCAAATGTTTGAAAAATTTTCTAATGAAATTTTCGAGGTCGATAATCGGACAGATAATTAAAGATTGAAAATAATGAACATAGAAGTACAATAATAATGAAAGAAAAACTACTTCTCCAAAAGATATATCCTTTATTCATCATCAAAATTTTAGTTTGAAAAAAGGGCGAAATTTTTCAATCGGTTATAGTCTATAACTTATAGAAGCCTCCGTAAAACCCGAATTTTGCAAGCCCAAAGTGTGCTATTTTGACCGATACAAGCCTGAAAAGAAAACCTAAAAATTGAGAGAAACAAAATAGATCATTTTCATAAAAATTTATTAAAGTTTTCTAGAATATTCAGTTTGAATTTTTCTACAACATTTTTTTGTATGAAAGTTGAGTATTTACCGTCAGATCCGAATTTCTCTTAATAAAAAGTAATTGATTTTAATTGTTCAAGGAGGGATCTTACAGGATGTTTAATTTTCCCATTATATCAACTAAATACCTCCACTGTTTTTTTCTAAAGCACAATGAAATCGACCCTGACCTTGAAAGTGTGTCCTCAAGTGCGTTTTTATCTTATAAATAATAAGAGCTCCAAAAATAAAAAGTGTAAAATTAGTAACTCAAGTAGCCGCCCCTTCTGACTACTGTTTTTTTCACTTGCTCCTATTCAGAAATCTGCTGAAACAAAACTGAATTTGAATTCTGGAAAGTTTACAAGTTTCCCTGGATACCATATCTAGATTTTTTTGTATTATTGGCGAAATTTTTTTTGTTTGACAATGAAGTTTAAAAAGCTTACAAAACAAGGACTATTTAAATATGGAAGTGTAAATTAACCGTTTAACTCGTACAAAAGAAATGTAGCAGAAAGTGCAAAATTGTTATATTTTTGATAATCCGAGATGATACCCCGACTTGATAAAAAGTGGCTTTCAGAGCCAATTTTTGGAAATTAAGAACCAGGATAAGCCGGTTTTTACATTTTGAACTCAAATTAATCCTTGCACATATTCACTCTTGTGAGACTAGAGTTTATGAGGGTTCTGGGTGCTAACACAGCAATTGCTGGAGAGTTTTTGACTATTTTTTGAAGCCTGATAAATTTTGTTTGGAATATTGGATCGTAAAAAAAAATTGTTTTGTGAACACTGTTTATGATTTTGAGATATGTCAATTCATATTAAAAATTGTAATAAGCTCGTAAAACACTTTACGAAAACGATATTCTCAATCCTTAATTTTTCTCCAGCAAGAAATAACTCGCGGAGTTTATTTCCAAGTTGATTCAAACATTTAAAATAAATCAGAAACATCGTTGACCACAATATGTAAAGATTTTTTAAACAGGTTAATTTTGGGTCATTCGTAAAAATGAAAAAAGTGACATTCGTAAAGTTCAAAATAACTGTCTTATATTATTTTTATTTTTTTTTGTTTAATCAAAAAATATTGAGCACAAAAAAATATACAATTGTATCAAATGTTAGAGTTTATTTTTATTATTTTGCGGTTATCTCTCTTGATAATACATAAAGCGGGCACCGCTATAAACATAAAAGCAGCATGTCCATATCATAATAATCAATAAGAGGCCTGATTTCTGTTAGTAATAATGTGAGACTTTTTTAACATACTTTTCTAGGTCAGTTTTTGACGAAGAATTCAATTTCGCTATTAAAATTTCATTTTTCTTCATATTTAGGTGATAAGCTAATTTTAGTAAAAACCCTAAAAAAAGACTTCAAAGTCAAATTACAAAATTTTTATTCGTGGCAACTGATTTCTCAGGACCGATTAACCTGATAATTGTATTTATTTGTTTAATTCATCAAACAAAGAAAGATTATTTTTGCATGCAATCCAGCACCCAGAACCCTTCAAAGCTGAGAGTTTTAGCATACCCAGATAACAAAAAGCTAACTTGTTGGCTTTTCGCAAACATACGGGTAACCCGTAACGGGTTAGATAAACAAATAACTCGAATTTGAATATTTTCAATAGAAAAGAATACTGTTATAAAGTGAAATTTTGTTCATAAGAAACTTGATGATTTGGTCAATCAGTCTTCACTCATCTTCATGGCTTGAAAAACTCGTTCAGAGTATCAAAAGCCATTGACTTGTCTCCTCGTCAAATGAGAGTTAAGTTTGTCACTGAGTTTATAACTTAGAGTTATATTTATTTCTCCAGCATCCTTGGAGATTTATTAGCGACAAAGAGTCTGCGTCAACACAATAATAATTTATCTCAGAAGATCAAGACGATTTGAAATAATAACCAGTTCAGTTGTTCTTTAGACACTTACATGAAAAAAGGTCACTTTTATGCCGAGAAAACTATTTGTTAAAAAAGAAAAAATTTTAAATTGCTAAGGGCAGTGAATGGCCAGAAATGCATTTCATTAAGGAATATTCCAAGATTTTAAACATTCAATTTTCCTAGTCACAGAAAAAACAGAAAGGGGTCACATGTTGGATGCGGAGCGGGCGAAATTCTGACTTTAAAACCAGCTAATTTAACGAAACACGAGAAAGTCGAGGGAATGGTTTCACGAGAAAAAATATGATATTTTGACCAGTGAAAATATCGGCTAACCTTCAGGTCGTTGACTTTTCATTTTTTGTGACAAAGGCCGGTAAAAATAAAATGTAACATGCTAAGAAGTGAAGTTAGTGCTGAGAATGAACGTGTTAAAAATTCTTTTTCTGAAAACCAAAAGGCCGTAAAAAATAATATCTTGCTCGGAATAGTTTGTTCGTATGCAAAAACCTTCGGGAACAAAATGATTTTAATCATCGGTTTCGTTGGTTCAGTAAGGTTAACGCTCCTAAGTCCCTAGTTACATGTCAAATTTTTTAATTTTAAAAATGTAGAAACCATAAATTCTTTGAGTAAAATTTGAAGTCCATATAAATTTGAAGATTATTAATATTAAGCTATGATGAAAAAGACCCTAACAGCAAGTACTAATACATCGATCTAACCGTATGGTTCGATGGCTGAAAATTGGTCCGTGTTCCCGAGCCCATATTTTTACTAGAAATAAATGAAATGACCATCAGACAAATATACAGCCTAGAGTGACTCTTGGCTGAGTTGAGAGAGAAGAAGCAAGCTACCTTATCATGTGTGCGAAATATTAAATTATTATGTCACCAATTTTGTACATTTTCTGAGAACAGCCGCCGGTAGCCGAAGTGATATTTCAATGATTTGAATGTAGCGAAAGATGCGCAACCAATTTTGACCGGCCAGTACATCCGATAAGGTTGCAAAACATTCCTGCTTGTGTAATAATATCGGTTCGCATTTTTGACTTTGAAAATATCATATTTCAAATCGTCTCTGACGATACAGGAAATAATATTTTTGACTTAGGCCTGGAGCCGATCCCTGCCCTGGGGGACACATTCCAGGTCACCCCTTTCCCTGTCTTTCGCAATAAAAATGCGTAGGCGCTGAAATTTTTCCATTTTAAAGAAAAAATCTTGCATAATAGAAATGTTTTTTCTGTGTATCAATTTTTGTAGCATGTATGATCTAACCATGACTCAACTGTATTAAATACTGAGACGGTAATAGCATTCTAAACAATCTTTTCCTTTTAGTGAATGTGATCAATTGATAAGTTATTTTACGTTTTTTATAGAAACATTCGTACGAAAGTATTATGGTGCTTATTTTTTGGACTACATTATGTAGTCTACATACCAACAGAGACACATTAAAAGAAAAAATGTTTATTACTTTAGTTACGTACTTTAGTAATGGCTAGTCATTGTTAAATAAAAACTCGGAATAAATAATATTTTCGGCAAACAAATTTGTTCCTATTATTATTGATCAAAATAGCTTCTAAATAATGTATTTTCGGTCTGATTTGCAAGTTGCAACTACCAAATGTCGCTGAAATTCATAAAATTTGAATTTAACTCAGAGTGCCTTAAAAAAATATACAATGTAGTTTAGAATTAAAGTTGAATAAAACATCTGTAAAGTTGTAATAAAAAACGAACTTTGGTCGCTAGCAGCTAGATACCACTTCGCAACACTACCAGTTATGGGACCTTCCTGAGATCTTTTCCAATAATTTGGACCACAAAAGACGAGTCGATGTATATCCCCTATTCACACTTTTGTTAATATCCGGGCCCTGATATGGAAACGTAGTGTGTTTTTAAGTAGAAGGGCCGGGATATTAACAAAAGTGTGAATAAGGGATATGGATTACCGGACCTCAGAGTACAAATCCTAAATATTTGAATGATACAAACAACGCAAGATATTAGCACCCAATCACAACCCTTGATTGCGGAATAGGCCGATTTCATTGGTCAGGTTGAGAAAGGATCAACCAATTGTACCCACTGAAAACGCTCGTACTTTCTGTACCCAAATTTGTCGAAATGAAAATCATGTTGTCAGCAGTAGGGTGGGCGAGAATGTTTGGGCGAGAAAGAAAACAAAAAGTCTTGCAAGTTTGCTGATAAAATTTCTGCATGTAAAACGCTCTTTGTAACCAAATTGATATAAATAAAAAAATTGGATTTAGACCAATTTGGGTACAGAAAGCACGAGTCGTGCTGCACGACCCCGAAGGAAAGGTCCATAATTTTTTTTGGGGTTTTGTTGTTTAATGACAGCGACGCACGTGGGGGTTTAAATTCAAATTTTGAATTTAGAAAGTTTTCACCCTTCATGAAGCATTTACAGTGTAAATTGTGGAATGTGTTCTGATTGTACAAGTGAGTCATTTTTTGTATTAAATCACTAGCACTGCGGCTGATGAGTCATCAATCTGGCTTACTTCCCATAATTAGCACGGTATCTAAAAAAATTCACTTTAGCCATGAATAATGACATATTCAAGTTTCAGACTGTTATAACCATATATAGTTAGCTTTCCTAAGTACTTTAAAATAAAGAAATTTTGTTCAAGAACAGTGTTAATCTTTAGAACACCGTGATCTGTACGATGAATATTTTTTTACGAATTGAGTCAGTTTATTATAAATATTTCTAAATCTGGAACACGCAATTTGGAACACCAAAAAATCTTGGTGCAAAATCAAGTAAAAAACAAAGAATTGGTTTTGGACACGTCAGAACAAGCGTCATTTTAAACAAGAAATTGTTTAGTAAGCTTCGTTTGAACATCAATCTAGTTCCAAGAAAGTATTTGTCAAACACTGTATAGTTAAACTAAGACTCAGTTTATTTTTAATGTGTTCTACAGCTTAATTTTTAATTCAACAAAATCGTTAATTAACAATTCCGAAATGTACTAGAAAGTTGAAATTTGTCACACAATACTTATCTGTGAAACCATTTTTTCGCGGGGAGTTTTCGATATCACCTGACTATCTATTTGAATTGAGAATGCCGCTGATTGGCTGATTCACCTACGCATTTTGAGTGCTCGAAGATCAGGATTGTTCAGCATTTTTTTACTCGGTTTATCCACGTGTATAGTTCATGCTAATCAATGAAATCAGCTTCATTTTGTGACCAATAAGAGGAGTAAATAGTGATTTGTCCAAAATTCAATTCGTGCAAAAATCGAAAATTCCGATTTTTCAAATATAAAGACAACATTCGCTAAAAAATCGCCTGAAGAATTTTTAGAAAAATTGGCTTCATGTTTGAATCTGAGATATAGCGATTATGATGCCCGAGTTCCTATTTTTTTTTTTGGTAAAAACACATTTCAGGATACAAATCGCGTGATGATTACGTAACTGTTGATTATACTGAATTTACTAAACACTCACTAACTAAGCAACTACACACTGAATCTGGCCTATAAAAAATATAAATAAAGCAGGATAGGTTATGATTGGAATCAAAATTACGTAATCATCACGTCAGAATAGAAAAAGATTTAATATGAACTCGGGCATCGTGATCGATCAAAAAAGTACAAAAAGTTACAGTATTTAGGATGTTCATTAGTATTGTCATAAAGTTAAATACAATTTGTGATGCTTCCACACAGATGAACGCAAGAAATAAATCCAATGGCATCACTTCATCCGTAAAAATTTTATCTTATCTATCTTTTACAAAATTTTTTAGATAAATCATTATGGTGCTTGCTTCAAAAATTATGGTTTATTGGTATAAATTATTTTATGTCTTTAAAATATCTTTGAAAATTTTTTAATCCGTTTAATTAAGGGGGTTATGGTTGCAAAGAATGCATGAGTGGAAAAATAGTTTAAATATTTTCTAGAATCCTTCTAACAATAATTTATACTTAACATTAATGAAATAATTTCAATGAGATGACGTGATTGGCTAGTCTGAAGAGCGAGGACGAATAGTGTTGGTGTTCGAAGACAATACAGATGGAATAAATTTTACGATTTGCAGAGAAATTATATAAAATGAACCATTTTTTTCCTCCTAAACACCAAAATATTTTTCTTTCAACGGGCGAAACAAGTGAATATTGAAAAACTTCATTCTTTTCCAAACATAGTTGTTTGATTCAATTTGTAGCAAAATTGACCGAGTATTTACGAATTTTGCCAAACCATTTGCCAACCATTGGTTGCTAAAAACCAATTTTTTTACTCATTTATTCTTATCTACCCGTTATTTCAACATTCTACACCATCAAACTTCTTAAGGTTTAGTATTTTCATCAAAAGATTAGAAGAATTACATACTTGCACCACGAAGAAAGTTTTCCTCCTAATTGAGTTGCTTTGATGGAATATAGATCCAATTTGAGGGTCAATATTATCTTAATTTAGTCTCGATATGAGGTCATTTTATGCATTTTTGTCAAATAGTTTTATCTGTGTACTTTGCCTGACCAGACGATGACAATTGCATGATATAGTATCATTGATACTGATTGATTTAAAAATTTGTCACTGTAAAAACAAATCGGCGATGATATTACGTAGGGTCATACGGTGACTCAATGAGTATGACATACCTGGGAGCTCTTTCTGTATAACTGAAAAACAAATATGCAAAAAAATCATGCAAGATTTTTTGAACACTAAGTGGTTATTTTAGCGAAACCAGCAATAGGAGCGATTCAAGAAATTCCAATTGTATCTCAGCTATCTTTTAACCTCATTACGCCTAAGCGAATGCAATGACACTTATTTCACGGGAAAACATTTAAGGGGGTACCCGACGGAATATTTTGCGCTCATTTAGGGCCAATTTGAGAAGTGACTTAAAAATGTTTTCAAAACTGTTAATATAATTTCAGACAATTTGAAATTTGACATTTAAGGGGTGTATAATCTCAGGCCTATGAAGAATCCATTACTACAAAAGTAAGATAAATTTAATTATAAGTGATAGTAAAATAAGTGAAGTAAAAAAACGAGTATTAATATATCATTACACAATATATTACAGAATATTCGATAGACGAAAACAAAAGTTATACTAATTTTATTCAAGTATTAAAGCAATATCTGCTATTTAAATACAAATATTTAAAACAAAACATTATGGTCCTTGATTTTGACTTGATAAATCATTTACTGATAATCGCAGGTAAGCGATTTCTTGGCAATTTAATCAAGCCAAAAACTTGATATTTTCATTAGAAAATGACATCTTCTCATATTTGAACCGCCAATATCTTAATTTCCAGTCTATGACAGCCTGACCGATGCTTAAAGTAGTTTAAATTCTTCAAAATTGATCATATATGTATAGCCTATACAGTATAGGGACTTTCGATTAAGTAATTTGTTCAGAGCTCTATGTCACATAGACTATGTGACATAGTCTATGTGTAGGGTGCGCACCGGGAGGCTTAAAGGCCAAACTAAAAGTTTTCATGAGTGTTCTTTGACCTCAGGGGGGTTATCGTAAAAGAACAAAAAAAAATTTGGGCCAAATCGCTCTAGAAAACTAATGCGGCAAGAACGTGACCGCAGCGAAATTTTGGTCATTTAATGGAAAAACTTAATCATCGCAAATGGCGAAAATGCGGGGGCGGGAAAATGTTTAAAAAAATACTTCAGTATATGCCCATCGTCGAATTTCACGGGCCACAATTTGTACTTAATGGAATTTCTTGCGGGCGATGCGGACCTGCTCAAACTAATCCACAAATCCGCCATTTAAACCGGTAAAAATTCCCCAAATTTTTTTTATTTTTTTCGCGCGGTTATTTGGTCCTAGATTTTTATTCGCATTTATTGGTGAATGGCGTCATTAAAGATATTATTTTTTGCACGGTGCTTTGCCTAACTATGTGGGAAAAAGAACCGTTTTAGTTAATTTTGGGGCTGAACATAAATTCGGCAATATTTGTATTTTTGTTTAATTTTGGAAATTGTCAGGTCTTTTGAGAAAAAAACCATATTTTGCGTGAGTTGGGTAATTATTATCAGGTGGTCGAAAACATTGTGAGCTTGGTTAAAAATCATCAAGCCTAAATAGTGGATTTTTAGATTTCAGCTATTAAAATAAATTATCAGTTCGATAAGAAAAATTGAAGAATTGAAATTTTATTAATATCCTGTTCAGAGGAAGTGGACACAAATCAATCGAGAATTTACTAGACTGGAAAATAACCTTTCCTGAATGGCCGACAGGCGGCTTCTACTCTCACTCATCGCTTAAAATCCTCATTCTACACCATGGTGTACCACATGAATATCTCTATCTCTTTCTTAATTTGTGTTCACTCTCTCTGAACCTGATATAAGTTATTAAGTTATTTACCAAACTAAATCATCAAAACGACTACACACGAGATCAAGACTAATAAGAAATTAAGCTGTATTTTTTAGAACTTCAACGTTGAACANCTATGTGACATAGTCTATGTGTAGGGTGCGCACCGGGAGGCCTAGAGGCCAAACTAAAAGTTTTCATGAGTGTTCTTTGACCTCAGGGGGGGTTATCGTAAAAGAAGAAAATGATCCCAATGATAAAAAAAAAATTGGGCTACACGTGGTCAGAAAATCGCTCTAGAAAGCTATTGCGGCAAGAATGTGACCGCAGCGAAATTTTGGTCATTTAATGGAAAAACTTAATCATCGCAAATGGCGAAAATGCGGGGGCGGGAAAATGTTAAAAAAATACTAGTATACTGTATGCCCATCGTCAATTGTTTATTTGCGTATCTTGGGGAGAATTTCACGGGCCACAATTTGTACTTAATGGACTTTCTTGCGGGCGATGCGGACTTGCTCAAATTAATCCACAAATCCGCCATTTAAACCGGTAAAAATCCCCCAAATTTTTTTTATTTTTTTCGCGCGGTTATTTGGTCATATATTTTCAATCGCATTTATTGGTGAATGGCGTCATTAAAGATATAATTTTTTGCACGAATCGTTGCCTAAATATGTGCGAATAAAAACCGTTTCAGTTTATTTTGGGGCTGAACATAAATTCGGCAATCTTTGTATTTTTGTCAAATTTTGGAAATTCTCAGGTCTTTTGAGAAAAAAACCATATTTTGCGTTAGTTGAGTAATTATTATCAGGTGGTCGAAAACATTGTGAGCTTGGTTAAAAATCATCAAGCCGAAATTGCGGATTTTTAGATTTCAGCTATTGAAATAAATTATCAGTTCGATAAGAAAAATTGAAGAATTGAAATTTTATGACTTCCTGTTCAGAGGAAGTGGACACAAATCAATCGAGAATTTACTAGACTGGGAAATAACCGTTCCTGAATGGCCGACAGGCGGCTTCTACTCTCACTCATCGCTTAAGATCCTCATTCTACACCATGGTGTACCACTGATGGTACTACCACATGAATATCTCTATCTCTTTCTTGATTTGTGTTCACTCTCTCTGAACCTGATATAAGTTATTAAGTTATTTACCAAACTAAATCATCAAAACGACTACACACGAGATCAAGACTAATAAGAAATTAAGCTGTATTTTTTAGAACTTCAACGTTGAACAAATTTGAAGTAAACTGGAAGATTTTTACTTAAAGTTTTAGTTGGTATGTTTGTATACTTATGTTAGCATTTTCTTTGCTCAATTATGATAATACGACGGATAAGCTGTTTAGTTCTAGCTGTTTAAGGGGTAGATCTACTAAAAAGTTTGACTGAAAGTTGGATATAATACTTAACCGGACAAAAAACGATTGGTGGTGGTCTTGCGGTCATCCAAAAATAGTTTCTCCCGCTAGCAGGCGCCAAAGGGGTTAATTTCAAGGATTTTAATCAGAATACGGATCTAACAGTTCATGCCAACTTGTTTTTTTTCATCAAAATTCACCATAAAATCACCATATTTTATTTTGTTGTCAATATTTACGTTATATTATAAAAAACAGTAGATCGCCCACGAAAACACCGCCCGCTCAAAAACGTTCCCCAGATAAGTATTGTACATTGAGTATTGTATTAAACAAAAAATGAATTTTAGTTCAAAAAATCTTTGGACCAGAACAATTATTAGTTTTGAAGAAAGTGTTTTGTGCACGCATAAGAATATTTGTTTTTAATATCTATGAAGTCGTGGACATACTATGTACTGTGTGCTAGTATCACGTGATATGCTGTACCTTGCCTTTTAACTATATTTCTTAGAACTAAAAACAAAAATATAACCTTTCAACTTCCTTATGCAAAAGAACTTGAAATTCCGACCTTGGGCTTTCCGTAAACAACATCAAAAGTTGCGCCAATATATCGGCTCTGGTCCCTTTGCGGAACTTTTTTTATATGCTCTCAAGGGTTAAACGATCAGCAAACAATATTTTTGAAACTAAAAATCTAATTTCTAGAATTTTTGAACATAAAGTTTTTCAACAATCAATGATTGTCAATCATGGAAAAATTTAAAATAATACGACTTAGGAATTAACATTGACGGGTCCATTAATTCTACTTCGCAAGAGATGTTTAGAAATCCCGAACTTCAAATCTTCGGATTTATAAGCAAGAGATACGCTCTCAATAGAGCACGGTAAACTACCGTCATTATTATCTTATCATGTGGCCAATTATATATCCCTTTATCACCTATGTATCTAAAAAAGACAAACTTTTTTAATGAGAATTGAAGAAAAATTTATCAACTTTTAAGATTTTTAAGAAAATTAACATTATAAACCAGTTGGTTCCACATGCGATCGTAAACATATTTTTTTCACATAAAAATGATTGTTTCCAAACAGGCTAGGAAAAGCGGAGGAAAGGTTCGGAAAGGAGTTTTTCAAAAAAGTTCGAATATTTCCAAATTAACGACTTCACATTGCATCACGTTGAAAATAGCCTCGAACGAATCTGGAGTTTAATTTTTTGAAAATTATATTATGAACTATTGACATTATTAAGCTTTCTTGAGTTAGTGAGCAAAAAATAAAGTTATTTTTAGCGTTAAAATATTTACAAAAATTTAAAAGAAATTTCGTTCAAATTTGAATCTTGGATCACTAAGCATGCCACGCTGGATAACGTTGAATAATTGAAACCAAGAAAATTCTTATAACTATGCCAAAGATTAAGATATACATGTAGCTGTTTTCATCTTATGCCCGTCAGAAAATGGCACTTTCCTTCGCCATAAGTAGGCTTTAGTTGACCACTAAAAACAATTAGATTTTAAAAGTTTTATTTCCGTTCAAGTTCTATCATTTCGTAAAATCAGCAAATATCAAATTTTACAGAGGTTGATCCCAGTTAATATTCTAGAAAAAATGTAACTGGAATTTCATCTTAATTTAAGTAGTACGGTTTATTTCGGATCATCGTGGCTCTATGGTCTAGGGGTATGATACCCGCTTTGGGTGCGGGTGGTCCGGGGTTCAAATCCCCGTGGAGCCCTAGTTTTTTTAAATTTGATGTTCAAAGTTTGAATTTTAAATTAATCAGCAAAGTTTGGTGACTAAACAAAGAAATTTTTCTCTTATTTTGCCAAAAATCAAGATAGCCTAAACGTAGTACTACTAGATCGCTCAAAATGAAATATACAGAATATTATATACCCAAAAGAGGGTTTTAACTTGTTATGGGTACCCTAACCAGGGTAATGTTTTAACTAGTCTCTCACAGTGACTGTTGTTAAAATTTAAAACTTCGAAAATATAAAAGTAGGGCTCCACGGGGATTTGAACCCCGGACCACCCGCACCCAAAGCGGGTATCATACCCCTAGACCATAGAGCCACGAAGTTCCCACATAAATCATACAATTTGAATTAGTTGTAAATTACGATATTATTCATCTTCAAAAAATAAATAAAGTTAGTTTGAGAAATCGAAGATTATACAGTATAATTTATACTTGCTGGTCTCGTAGAACTTTGACATCAGAGACACGTCTAGGACATGTTTTGATTATTCGTTTTACTTTATACGTATTGTATGAGAAAAATTTGGAATTATATGGATTACTTACCCTCAGAGCTCAGATCCTGAATATTTGAAAAATGCGAAATCTGAGTATTTGATTGATTGATCCTTTCTTAATCTGACCAATGAAATCTGCCAATTCCGCAATCCAGTGTTTTGATTGGGTGCTAATATCTTGCGTTGTTTGTATCATTCAAATATTCAGGCTCTGACAGACGCTCTGTAGTACTAGGTCTGTTCTCTGAGGGTCGGTAATCCATATTTCAGAATTTGAACGTTTTATGATTTTAAAATAAAAATGTATTAATTTACTGATTTTAGCTGCAAAATTTGTATCGCTTCGTTCTTAAGACAATTTTAGAATCTAAAAAACAATTCGTGTGGTTCTTTTTCAAATTTTGTTAAAATTTGGTCTCAGTAGCGGTAGAGAGCAAAACATTGAAAATCGACGAAATAATTAATTAAGAGGGTTCGAGTGGCCATTTTCACAACGGCAAGTTTGAGGCTTTTGCAGGCATAGAATTCTACATTTTCCAGCTACCACCTGGCCTGGTAATATCTAAGATATTTTATCCTGTATGGAAGTAGTATGTTAAATTTCGGAACAGGTGAAATCTTTCTTGGGTGTGTATAATTTATTGTGCTATTCAGTGTACGGCGAGTGGCGGCCACATGATTACCCGTCTCTCGCCATCTCACGGCGAGATCGGAAAGTAGCCGACCGTCCGACCCGCAGAAATTTTTCTAAAATGATTAGTCTGGACATCAAAAATATAAAAGAAGGGCTCCACGGGGATTTGAACCCCGGACCACCCGCACCCAAAGCGGGTATCATACCCCTAGACCATAGAGCCACATTGATTCACTTTTAATCATACTATTCAAACTAATTGTCAAATTCCTTGTTAAAAACCGGAAGAATTATTAATTTATGACTAAAAAAGTATTTTCTGATCATTTAAACTTTTTTTTATCAATTTACTTTCGAAAGAATAAAATCATTGATAACAGAGAAGGCCGAACTTTCAGGTATCAATTCATTTTTGAATGAATATTTAAAATATATTTAAAATATTTCCTGTGCTTTATTTCTTTGTAAAATTCCCCAACCACCTGGTTAACCACAAATGACAAACCAAAGCTAAGGTCATAATTATGCTTCAAACATATCACCTAGAAATTCTTGGTTAACTTGTGTTCATTTTGATATGATAGTCATTTTGACCATTTTCCAATTTATCTAATCCATAACATTGTAAATCGGTATGAGCCGTATTTATTGATTAAAATGACTGTTTCGGGATTCTTTGATAGTTTGTTTTATAAATTGTTTTTACAAATTGCATCAAAAATTTTGATTCAAAATGACAAGTATGTTCTCTTGTGAATTTTTATTGAGTAATAATCAGGGTGTTACCAGTCGAGACCAAATTATAGGCTTAGAAAGGTATAAAACATCTAAGATAGGTATACTGAGTTATTTTCTGCACAGAATCTGGATTTTTTTGAACATTTACCGAGATTTGTCCCAAACGAACATGATGAGCATACTCGAAATTCCTTGTTTTAAACTTTGTTTTAGCCTAAATCTCTATTAATAATAACCCAGTAGAAAATCAGGTCCTGAATGAAGAAATTAACAAATTGATTTTATGAGTATTTAATTTCTGTTTGAATTCCAGAAAAATGACGGTCCAGAGTTTTTGATCTAAAATGCGATTTTCTAGAATTGAGCAAAAATTCTGAAATTTAACCTCGGATCCTTACCTTGAAATTAGGCGGTTTTTGACAGTTCTAGAAAATACTAGTCCGAAACTCAAAAATGTGTTTCCGCCAAATAACGAGCATTATTGTTTCTGAGGTTCATGCCAAGTTTGATCAGAATGGTATGCGAGCTCTAAAAGCCTCAGGGATTTGAAATGTAATTAGGTTGTTCTAGAACTCGCCGCATGGTGATCACCAGGGTCAGCCAAAAATTATCTACCAAAAGTTTCGAAGCAGTTTAGTATACTGGTAAAGTGGACTACAAAATCACCATTTTGCGACCGCTACCCGCTTAAGGGAGTGTGTGTCGATACCTCAGCTTCAATAAACGTGGATTTGGAATGAAAGGTACCATTGTCGATCTAGAAATGTTTTATAACTTTTAATTTTGAAAATAAATACTCTGAGCTCTCAATATTTCCCTTAAAGGGTTAAGGGGATTGTGGGTGCTTCCAGCAATGTGCTGGGGAGAAATAAGCCCTTTTTAGAATTTTTATATATTTTGTGAGAATTAAGTGGACATCTATGAATTCAATTGCACATTGCAGTTCGTAACCTTGAAATGGATAAAAGTGATAAATTTCTAGAATATATTTTAACATGAGCCGTTAAATGCATAAACCCTTATTGCTGGTATTCCTCTTAACCATCGATGTTGTAGGGTCTTCAAATCTGAAATTTGTCCTTTTTAAACGCCTATAACTTTTTATTGACTCATGATTAGGGAGCGCACCGGTAAAACTAACGAGAGAACTACATTAGTTGATACAAATTCTTTGACCTCACGGGTGTTCTGCTTAAGATGTTTCTTCCCAAACAAATTCCCTAAACAATTCAGTTACATACTGTTACAGCTAAGAACCTCGGCCGTTCGGAAACTTTTATGACACATTGTTATCTGCCATAACAAACTAGTTAACCAACATTAACCGAACTACTGTTTTCTAATTCTTCAAAATTTTGAAACACTGTAGAAATCACCTGCACATACTGTTTTTTTTATGTTTTCCTTGGGGAAAGGTCTATAGCGGTATGTGTATACGATGAAACTATTAGAAATTAGGATATAGAAATATTCAGACAATTTGCCAGAAGACTGTAGATTTTTTTTGAATGTCCTCAAGGGGCGCGCTTGAGCTCAATTTAAAAAAAATGAAAATTGAATTTTGGCTTTCCCAAGGTCGTAGAAAATTTTAATAGACATTTTTATAGAAGTCAACTGCCTTCAATAAACTCAATTAAATATCAATAAAGTTCTCATCAGTCATGGTCCATGACTCATCCATGACTCATGGATTAAAAAATAAATTGAAGACCCTACAACATCCTTAAATTCAATTTTTCTGAAATTCACAAGCATTTTCAGAGAACCCAGGCCAAAAAAAAGAGCGATCAGAGTTTCTAGCGTTGGGCTCTGTCATTCATTTGAAGCATGAATAAAAAAATGGCATGTAAATTGCAGGAAGAGAAGGCCTTTTTAGCGACCCTCCCAAAATGCTCCGAATTGGCGGTTTTGACCACTAAAAGCATAAAATCGATTGAAAGTCAATAAGAGTCGCTCCGTATTCATATCCATTATGATATCCGGGTAACACTAAAAACTTATTCCCTATTCTTTTAACAGGCAAATAAGGTTTTAGTGGGCATCATAATGGAAATATTGGGCCCGCATGCCAAGTAAGAAATAAAAATCATGAGAAATGAAAAAGGAACATAAACAACATATCGTCAAAATAAATTCTAATCCTCAAAAAAAAATCAATTACATAACGCCTAAAAATAAACAAAATGAAGAGAATATTAATTGACCAATAGCGACCAACTCCGAGAAATTCCACTAAAATGTTACATGATTTTAATGTCTTTTAAACATTTCGAAGTTATAATTATGGTTTCTGGTATTTTTAGTTTTGGAAAAAAAAATTAAAAAGCAGTTGCCTTAATGGCGTTGGTACCACTTTTTTGCACTCCCGCTAGCTATCTTGAACATCATCCGCCTGCTTAATAACGAATCCTTTCGTCTGCTTGAAATTCTTCTTCATCAAATTTGCGGCATCTCCTAAAACTTGAAAATAAATGACAGTGAAACTTTTGACAGGACATTTTTGAAACGTACATTAGGAAGATCTATTTTTGATCTCGCGATTCCATCAGACAGTTTAGTACCACTCCCACCAACCATCTGGTCAACTGCGGTTAAACACGAGTCCTTCAGCGTTTCCAAAGAAACAAGGATCCTAGAGCTTTTATCGGAAAGTTTTGAGATTTGGTGAGAATCCGGAAAATTATCCGAATTTTTATAAATCGATTCTGTTTTTTTCGATTTTTGCCTCAGGAGATGAAAGTGAGAATTAGACAAATCGAAATCAAGGGTTTTGATTGGGTGCTAATAACTTGCGTTGTTTGTATCATTCAAATATTTAGGATTTGTACTCTNATTTCTTTTTTTTAAGATTGAAATCAAAGTGAACTCATGCAACAAAAATCAGCGTCAACGGATTTCAACTTTAAAAGTTACAGACAATAGAAGGAAATTTATACTTAGAAAAAATAGGAAATTTTGGAAATTTTTTTACATCGAAAAATTTTTTTTTTAATTTTTTTGGATTAAAACCGATAACAAAAATGAGAATGCGATAAAAATTAGCTTTCTACCATGTCTGAGAGCCGAAATAAAATCCGCGTGGGGTACTCCCTTAATATCGAATCCTTTCGTCTGCTTGAAATTCTTCTTCATCAAATTTGCGGCATCTCCTGAAACTTGAAAATAAATGACAGTGAAACTTTCTGGCCAGAAACTGTTGAAAAAAAACGCTAGAATACCCGGATGTATTCCGAAGAATGAAAAAAAATCATTTTCTCGACAAAAAAAATTTATAAAAATGCAGGCCGAGGAAGAGGAGCTGAGAGCTCAATTAGAGGCTCGACATGAACGGTACAGAGAAAAAAAAAGGGTTCAATCTTTTAGGCAAAACTAAAAGCTAATATTGAAAAATTTGCGAACGAAACTACCGACCCTTTATTTGAGATAAGCGTGAATTATAATTATTTCGCGCACATTTTTGTCGATTTACAGCCAATCAGGTCAAAATTCAAAAAAGGTTTTTCCTATTAGATGTTCACCACCCCTTGGGCTTGTTACATTCTGAAAATGACGTTTCTTGCATTTTCACAGAAATAGCCTTTTATCAAAACGTCAAAAAACACCCTTTTTCGGCACATTCAGCCAAATTCCTGACCCCTGAGGCAAAAATCGAAAAAAACAGAACCGATTCACTAAAATTCAGACAATTTTCTGAATTCTCACCAAATCTCAAAACTTTCNGGATTCCAAAAGATAACCTAAAAGGAGACAGATTTTTGGTGAAAAAAAATTCTAAAAATCGGTAGTGTTATGCGATTTATAGAAAAACTGAAGTGATTTTTGAAAAAAACGCTTCTAGAGGACCTAAGTTTATACGGGATATGTTATAATTTGAGCTGATTTCTAAATAAACCCTGGGTGGAGATATAGTTTGAAATTTGGTCGAGGTACACCTTGTGCTGGTAACGGATCTCAGAGTGTATTGGAACAAAAAGTCATTGACCAATGGTTTTGACAAAATTAAGGGTAGATCTACAACATGGCTTATCTTAATTATCCCATAGTTTCTCGGTTAGGCTGAATTATCATCGAGAAAAGTCAATTCCAGCGACCAGCACCCCCTTAGGTGCAAGAAAGCGACAAATGGTTCTCTGCATGTGAAACATTGGGAAAAATATGCGGTAGAAAAATTTCGGCTTTTTAGTCGGTAGTCCACTTTGTTATTTTAAAATTTTCAAAATCGGTTAAGGGCCTCGGCTCATTTTGACAGATTTGCACTTTTTAATTTTTTTTTGTCTTGATGGGAAACTTTTTGTCCCTTCGAAATTTTCGGATAAAAACTTTTTCAAACACAAAATCTTACGGTTGGAAAAAAGTAACCAGGACATTTTTGAAACGTACATTAGGAAGATCTATTTTTGATCTCGCGATTCCATCAGACAGTTAAGTACCACTCCCGCCAACCATCTGGTTAACCGCGGTTAAACACGAGTCCTTCAGCGTTTCCAAAGAAACAAGGATCCTAAAGCTTTTATCGGAAAGTTTTGAGATTTGGTGAGAATCCGGAAAATTATCCGAATTTTTATAAATCGATTCTGTTTTTTTCGATTTTAGCCTCAGGGTCCGCAATCTGGTTGGATATGCCAAAACAGAGTGGTTCGACGTTTTGGTATACGGTTTTTTCAGCGGATTCGACAATTTTGGAGATGAAAGTGAGAATTAGACAAATCGAAATCAAGGGTTTTGATTGGGTGCTAATATCTTGCGTTGTTTGTATCATTCAAATATTTAGGATTTGTACTNCATCTGGCTAACCGCGGTTAAACACGAGTCCTTCAGCTTTTTTCAAAGAAATAAGGATCCTAGAGCTCATATCGGAAAGTTTGAGATTTGGTGAGAATCTCGAAAATTGTCTGAATTTTAGTGAAAGGGAGCTATTTTTTGGGATTTTTGCTTCAGGGGCAGCAATCTGGTTGAATGTGCCGAAAAAGGGTGTTTTTCGACGTTTTGATATAAGCCAGTGGAAATGCCAGAATCTTCATTTTCGGAATGTAACAAGCCCAAGGGTTGGTGAACATCGAATGGGGAGTATTTTGAATTTCGACCTGATTGGCTGTAAATAAACAAAAAAGTGCGCGAAATCGACAATTTTGAACATAAAAGTGAGAATTAGAAAATGTAAATGCCACCAAAAGATTCCTTGTATACGATTTGCTGGAAACGATATTAGCAACTAGGGTCTCATTTTCAACACAGCAGATTTTAGAAAAAAATTAGGGGTTTTTATAATTATTTCGTTATGATCTATAGCACTGTTATTTTCGATTTCGCGCACTTTTTTGTCCATTTACAGCCAATTAGGCCGAAATTCAAAAAAAATACTTCCCATTCAATGTTCACCAACCCTTGGGCTTGTTAC
>SCLH01000503.1:105198-121357 GCA_004367855.1 Oikopleura vanhoeffeni
GGCCTGAAATTTGTCTAACAAAAGTCGCGTCATTAGTGTGTTCCACTTGGGCGATTTTGCAGATTTTGCAGTCTTTTGGGTTGCAGCTGGGTGCGTCCATCCGTGACAGGAGGTCTACTGCCCCCATGTGGACATCTTTACCCGCTAAGTATACTACCCTTAATCTCAATCCTAGTAAATCTCTAAAAAACTTGTTTATTAGTGTTACGTCTGTAGGTATTTGGTTATCGGCAAAACGTTGGCAAAAAGCGACTAGACTTTTTGAGTCGGAAAAAACTGTTACTGGGAAGGGGGAGTTTTCGATGTATTTTCGAAAAGCATTTAATCCTCCGGTCATGCCCCCTATTTCTAGTTCACAGGATGATGCGGCGGTTAATCTTTCTGTATCAGCACGTTTTCTAGAATAAAACTGTATGATAACGAATTGTTGATTTTCGTCTTTTTGAGCTAAGATGGCTCCTTGGCCTTTTCCTGAGGAATCTACAAAAACATATGCGGGCTGTTTTGCGTTATACGCTGTCAACTCGCACAGTTTTCCTAGTCTATCTTTTGCTTCATAAAAGTCTTTTATCAGAATTCCCCCTTTTTCTTCCCATGGTACTCTCTCTTGTCCTTCTCTGCCCACTAGTCTACGCAGGCCAAAAAGTGTATCGACTGATCGATGCATGAATTTTGCAAGGAATTGTACTAGCCCGAGGTAAGTTCTCAATTGTGATATTGTTTTGATATCATCATGGTTATACTCGAGCGCTTTTACCTTACTGTGCGGTGAGGGGTAAATTTTGTCTCCCTCTAGCGCCACCCCCAGAAAAACGATTTTTTTTTAAAAAAGTTCTAATTTTGACCCTTTAATCCGTAGATTATTGAATTGAACGCACTGTAGAAATTGTTCAAAAACTTGTAAAAATTCTATTTCGGTGGGGGCGTGTACAAATCCGTCGTCCATGTACCTGTACATACAGTGGTCGAATTTTGAGAAAACTGCTTGAAAAACGTTTCGGACTAGTCCCATTGACCCTACCCAACCCATACAGCACCTTGTGAGGACCATATATCCTTGGGTAGGATGCAAAATCCAAAAATACCCCCATAGTTTTTTTTCCATGGGTACATGCGAAAACGCGCTTTTTATGTCACATTTGCATTTGAACGCGTCTTTAGACGCTGAAGCTGCCCGCTGTGATATTTCGTCTAGGTTATCAGTTTCTAGCGCGGGTATTTTGGTAATTTTGTTTATCCTTTGGTCACTTGTTAGTACGCATCGGTCATCGTGGTCAAAAGCTATAACTTTTCCGTCCCCGTCCTTTTTTCGAACCACTAAAATGTTAAGTACGTTAAGGGGGGGGGGATTTTATGATCCTCTGGAAAAACTAATACCCCATTCGCGTAATCTTCGACCATTTTTTAATAATGGCCACGTTTTCTTGTGCTGAGTATTTTCTTATACTTTGCCTGGGGTTTGGTTTTAAACATTTACCTGATATGACTGCGTTGACTGCCCATTTTTGTGGACTCAGGCATCCTGTGTCTGATTGGGTGACGTTTGAGTACTTTTGGAGCAGGGCTGTACACTTTTCTTTCAGACCTGGGTGGTTTTCACAAAATTCTTTGTCGAATTTTACGTCAGAAATTGTGGATTTTTCGATCAATTCTTGGTGTTGAATTTCTCTGAGTCTTTTGTAAGCTGCCCTGGCATCTGGTTGGCTTTTCATGGCGATTTCTGTTTTTTCGATATCTAGGCTTTTGACCGCAAAATTTGATNAATTTCATATTCATTCTGATTCGGTATTTTGGTATACGGATCGAATTGTCACTAAAAAGGAGATCGACTTTTTCACGGCTTAAATCGGGTGTTCCTAAAAGACACATACCTGGAGATATGTTTTCGCCTGAAATGACGAGTGCGTCTCGAATTTCGATTTTTGCCTCCGGCTTATCGATTAAAGTTACCGAAAAAGTCGCTCTCTGATTTGAGCCGATAATTTCGCCGTTTGCTGCCCTAAAAATCTGTCCCTCGACTTTGGTTATTTTGTGCGGGAATCTCTGTAATAGCTTTTTAGGTACCACAGAGATTGTCGCCCCAGAGTCGCACATTAGGGTCAGCGGTATACCTACGCCGAAATTATCGGCTTTTACATGTATTATTGGATATACCTTTTTTTCGACTTTTTTGTTTTCTTGAATTGCAAAAATATGATGGCCGCCTAGTCATGGGTTATAAGCGAGGTAATCATTGACGTAATTTGCTACGTTTGGAATTGATTCTACCGGTAAATTTGTACCGGTTTCAGAATTTACCGCTCTGACTCCTCGAGTACCTGGGAATTTGCAGCTATCTTTCGTGTGAATGATCGCTGTGGGCCGGTTGAGGCACGCTTTACAAATTTCAATCATTGTGGCCGGTTTACCGTTTTTATTTAGTAAACCGGTTTTACATGTACGATTTTCGCGGGAATCGCGTTGATTTCTTTGTCCAGGCTTCTGACCGAATTTCTTGTTTAATTGTTGGTATTTGTTTTGGTTACCGAATTTGTTGTTGTTTGGCGTCCGGTTTTGTGCTTTGTACCGGTTATCTCTGATTGCAAGTACTGCTTCCAGTTGCTCACATAATTGGTCGGTATTGTTTTCCAGTTGATTATCGTTGATATCGGCCCAGCTGTCCATTTCATTTACGTGTTTGACATGGTTCGCTGGTTCGCCTTTTTTCGACTTTCTAGCGACGGTTAAAATGCTTTTTGCCCATTTGAACCGGTTTTCGGATATGCACTCGGGTGACAAATCTGTGATTCTTTCGGCGAGGTGTTCTTCGGCCTTTTTCCACTTTTTCGTGTCCATTCCGCTAACAGCTATGGCTTCAATCAAAAATCTCGTAACTGGCGCGACTATATCTGACCCTTTAGTAATTATACTTGGGGTATCGGATTCGTCTAATTGCTCTTTCGCCTCTTTGGCGCATACGTGCATAGTTAAGGCGGTTTCAAGTTCCATACACACTTTTGAAAAATGGTTGGGGTGGTTTGAAGCCTTTTTTATGCAATTTTGTACAACTTGAAAAAGTTCTGAGGGCCGTCGGTATTTTAAAGAAATTCCGTCTATGTCTGCTAGACTCAAAATTGTACGGCGGAAATGATCCCACCCTTTAAAACCGCCTTTTAGGAGTTTTTCTCTGATATAAGTGTCAGCGCAGTATAATGCGAATAGCCTCCGGGTTGTTTGAGCCGTTACGCGCCAACGCTCAGCTAACGAGGATTTTTGACCGCTTTGTCTAGTGAAAAAATCCGAATCGGTTTTTGCAGTATCAAGTTGGTGCATACCCCCTGTGAGCTCCTGTAAGTAAGCCTCTGCAGATTGATTTGGGATCGTTTATCGGTTAGCAAATTTTGTAACTCTGCGATCGTATAGGTACTCCAAATCTGGGTCTTACATTCTTCCTGATCGGCCGATATTTACTGACTGCCATAGCATTTAATTGACTGTACGGTCTTCATATCGCATCGTGGTTCTTTAATGATGGCTAATAAGCGATCCAGATCGTTTGTAGTTTTCAGTTTGTCTACGTGTAAATATGTCCCTTCTAGGGCGACCATGGTCGAAGCTAAACTTGCCTGGTTGGCCATATTTACCGGTTTTGGTACAAAAACTTTTGAAAATTTGCAAACTAATTTGATCGAGCGGAAATTTACGGGCGTAGGTTTTTTTTGTTACCACTTCAGATACCACGTAAGAATAGAGTGGAAATACTCGTATTCTAAGGGCTAACTACGTATGCAACTGTTATCTAATTCTTTATCCTGACTAAGTATCCTGCTGGGTATCTTGAGCTCTGCGAAAGTGATTGACGACAACGATAGTTAGGCTTGATATTGTGTTTATTGAATTAACAACCTGAAGGGAAAATGTAAAGGATAAATCTTTTTGGTAGAATCTCTGACTTACCCGGTTCGACGTTTATTTCGAATGGGGTACTAACTGTGCTTTCGCAAGAAGTGATTGTAGTCACGTGAGGTTATACCAATGAGATTTGTACAGAAAGTAAGTTGATTTGAAATAGGTTTGTGTTCTGAAGCAACCTGCCCTGTGGGCTATGTCTGAAAGACTAGGGTTTCTGAGGTACATAAATAATCTTGTTATTACGCAGTACTTGAAGATGTTTAAGTAGAAAATAATTAACCTCTATTAAGTAGTTACTATATAGTAACTTTTGTTAATATCCCGGCCCTGATTAGAAAACGTAGTGTGTTTTTAAGTAGTAGGGCCGGGATATTAACAAAAGTGTGAATAAGGGATATAGTAACTACTTAATGGAGGTTAATCATTTTCTACTTAAACATCTTTAAGTACTGTAAAAATCTTTAAGTACTGTTTTTTTAGAAGACTTAATGTATGCAAAAGAAAAAAACTCTTAATGAACTTTATTCATTTGTGTGTACTTAATGTTAATTAATTCTGCCCCAGAGGTCGGAATTAATTATCATTAAGTACACACAAATAAATAAAGGTCATTAAGAGTTTTTTGCTTTTGCGCATTATATACTGAGGGGCCNCTAACTACGTATGCAACTGTTATCTAATCTTTATCCTGACTAAGTATCCTGCTGGGTATCTTGAGCTCTGCGAAAATGATTGACGACAACGATAGTTAGGCTTGATATTGTGTTTATTGAATTAACAACCTGAAGGGATAAAGTAAATGGTAAATCTCTATTTGTTAAAATCTCTGACTTACCCGGTTCGACGTTTTATTTCGAATGGGTACTAACTGTGCTTTCGCAAGTAGTGATAATTGTCACGTGAGATTTTACCAATTAGAGTTAGTACAGAAAGTAAGTTGATGTGAAGTAAGGGTTGTGTTATTGTACAACTTGCCCTATGGGCTATGGCGGAACGACAGAGTTTGTTAAAGACAGAATACTCTGGTTATTACGTTAGAATACCCTTTGGCCGATCGGTTTCAGAATGGATCACCTCGTGTAGCTCGCATACGATTTAGCTCAAACATCGCATGAACAACGAAAACAATAATGCTTGTCATTGAGGGAAAGCACATTTTTGAATTTTTGAGTGTTATGTTCAAAAACTGCCAAAAAGCGCCTTATTTCAGGATTTTTGCTATTTAAATCGAATCTCCTCCTAGGTTTAATTTCATAATTCAGTTTATATTTGACAGAGAAGGAGAAATATATTCCGGTTATTTGAGAGGTGAGCACATTTTTGTAACTTTTTAGTCGAATTCTAAAAATCGACTTTTAGTTCACCGGAAGTGAAATTTCCCCCCAAAAAATGTTGTCCTATCAAATTAAGAATATCATAAAATTAAAGCTTAGGTGAATTCGAGAAGATCCTGCCCCTACATATATTAAAGAAGTTTAGCATAAGGATATAAATAGATATTAATTTTCTTCGAAAGATTGATTTATCGGCAGCTACAACCATTTACAAAAGTATATAAAATATAAATAAATGTTGATTATCAGAATACAAATATATTTTTTTATTGCGAACGTTTTCGCAATATTGTACGATAACTCAGTGATGGTTAATATATATTCTCAATGAATAAATAAATAAATGTGAACTGATCCCCAACATGCTTAGTCAATGAGAACTAATAGTTCANCTTTTTTTCAAATATATCATATTTATATCATAAATATGAAATTTTACACCTTCAAAACTGATGTTTAATTCTTAAAAAGTAACTCAACATACAGCATGTAACGTTTTTTCATTCTTTTTTCCAATCTGCATGAATTGCTATCCGCCAATGAGAACGATCAATTTTGGCAAAAACCTACGTCTTTTTCAGATTCAACCAATCAAAACGGCGGAATTCAGATTTATGCAATTTGGGAAAAAGAAGGGAAAAACGTTACACCCTGTAGAAGTTGCGACCGCGATTCTTTTGGTACATATCAAAAGTGTAGACCTCCAACGGGTGTTTTATGATCGTTAATTTACTGGTGTTTGACCAAACATTGCCCTTTTTAACCAAAATTTTTAGAGAAAAAATTTTAAACGATCACGATATTGAATTAACTTTTCGGTTTAATAATAAAAATATTTCTTACGTTTAACAAAAATAATAAGAAAATTGTTAAATGCTCTATATTTATGCGTCAGCAGGAAGATGTATTTTTTTGTATTCATCGAAATTTTGTACTAAGTGGTCATCTAGTGGTCAGAAACTGACTTTTTAAAACGCCCATTTAGAGCACTTACTTCGATTTTGAGCATACAAAACTCCATTTACTTGATTTTTCAGAATCAGGGCCGTCACAATAAAATTTGCTACCTTGTAGATCATTATCTTGTTCCAGTACTGTTTCAACTGCATTAAACAAAAAATTGCATCCAAATAATGCATTTCAGTCTGATGAGAAATTTTTAGAACTCACCAAAATTCTTGAAATTAAAAATAAGGCGAACTATCGGGGGTCTGTTCCGATATTCCGCCGGCCAAAATGACACTTCCACAAAATATTTTTGATCTCTGTGTTCTGAAACGCGCTCGTGCAGGTGAGGGTTAACAGACCCTGAAAGTTTGAGTTCCATACGTTCAATATTTTTAAAGCCACAATTTCTACGAAATATCCCTGAGAATAGCTCACGGGTTGTCGAGCGCACAGAGTATACAACAGGCCTCGGCAAGCCAGCAAATTTTTCTGGCTTGACTTGACTTGGCTTGACGTTACCAAAAATTTTGCCTGGCTTGACTTGACTTGGCTTGACTTGACTTGGCTTAACTTTTTGCTGGCTTGACATATTTCAAAAAATATTTTTTGAAAGATATTTGAAAAAAACGACTAAAAATGGGGTGAGTCCGAGTTTTCGTTACGGAATGCTGNAGAGAGAGTATCCATTCAAAAAACCGCTCAAACCATATGTAGAATTGCGAGGTGATTGCACCGAAATCGTTATGAAATGGCTTTACAGCTACTGAGGCGCGTTTTGGGATAGTAATATTGGTGGTGTGCCAATTTCGGTAAAACTTATATATATCAGACCATTGAGATATAAGCTTCTTTTACGTTTAATAAGGTAGTAAGTCGTGTGGCATAATTTCTTTTTGGTGGTGTGCTGCTCGTCGGCAGGATTTTGTAACGCTTTCGAATAAGGGCCGCGGGTCTTGGAGTTTGAGATACTCTGTAATTTCCAATAGCTCCAACCGGTGATTTTTTATACAAACCTAGCAACGGGGCCAACTTAGATGACGCGACTTGAACGCATTCTGGTTTTGTCTGACAATCCGAAATTTGCAGTTTTCGCTAATTACGTAGAAATCATTCACTCATAAAGGCGTTTCTGGTCTTTGCTAATAAGCAATTAGAGGGTGCATAGGCCTGAAATTCTGTCTAAGCAAATGTTGCGTCATTAGTAGTTCAACTGACGATTTTGCAATTTTGCAGTCCTGGGGTTTGCGCGGGCCTCCATGCGTGATAGGAGGTAGCTGCGCCATTGACAGGTTTGCCGCTAAGTATACCACCCTTAACATTAAGCCGAATAGACTCTAAAAAACTTGTTAGTAGTGTACATCAGTAGATATTCTGATATGCAAAACGTGGAAATTGCTACTAGACGTTCTTGAGTCGGAAAAAACTGACGGGGAAAAGGGGAGTTTTTATGTATTTTCGAAACGCTTTAACCCACCGGTCATACCCCCCTATTCTAGTGCATGGAGAGGCGGAGGATATCTTGTCTGTACAGCGCGTTTTCTAGAAGAAAACTGAATGATTACGATGTTGGTTCGTTCTTATTGAGCTAAAATATGCTCCTTGACCTTTCCTGATGAGTCTAAAAACGAAACGTAGCGGGTGTTGCGTTATAGCGCTGTCAACGTCGCATGATTTCCTATGCTAAGTCTTGTTTGCTTCGTAAAGTCTTTAATGCAAATCCCCTTTTCGTTCGCCATGGTACTCTCTCCGTGTCCTTCTCTGCCTACTAACTCGTAGGCCAAAAGTGTGTGATGATGAGTGCTGAATTTGCCAGAAATGGTACTAAAGCCGAGGTAGTTCTTATTGTAAGTTGTTTTGGATATCATCATGGTTATATCTCGAGCGCTTTTACTTTGCTGTGCGGTGAGGGGTAAACTTTACCTCCTCTAGCGCCACCCCAAAACGATTTTTTTGGAAAAAAGTTTATTTGACCTTTTATTCTTAAATTGTTAAATTGAACACATGTAAAAATGTTCAATAAACTTGTAAAAATCTACTGGAGTGGGGCGTGTAAAAATCGGTGTCCTGTATCTGAAATTACAGATGGCGTAATTTTGAAAAAACTGCTTGAAAAAACGTTTGACAGTTCCCATTGACCCTACCCAATCCTATATATCGTAAGGACCAATATACTTAAAAAGGTAGGATGTAAATCCGCAAAAATACCCCATATTTTTTTTTCCGATAGGTACAATGGGCAAAATGCGCTTTTTATGTCAAATTTGATTTAAACGCAATCCTTGGACGCTGGAAGCGCGCCGCTGGTGATATTTCATCTTAGGTTATCAGTTTCAACGCGCTGGTATTAATTGTATAAATTTGGTTATCTTCTGGTCACGTATACACAGGACGTCATGGCAAAAGCTATCATTTTTCCGTCCGTCTTTTTTCGGACCACTAAAATGTTGAGCACTAAGGGGGGGATTTATGTCTCTGGAAAACTAATACGCGTTGCGTATACTTCGTTCATTTTCTAAAGGCTGCGTTTCTTGCGCAGAGTAAATTTTCTAAACTTGTTCTCGGATTTTGGTGTTAAAGACTTTACCTGATAGACTGCATTTACCTGCCATTTTTGTGGACTTAGGCACCTGTGATTGATTGGGGTGACGTTGGTATTTCCTGAGCAGGGCTGGCCTTTCTTTTAGACCTGGATGGTTTTCACAAAAATTCTTCGTTGAATTTCACATCAGAAATGTGGACTTTTCGATTAATGCTTGGTGTTGAATTTCTCTGAGTCGTGTAGCAGCTTCTGGCATTGGTTAGGCCTTTCATGGGATCTCTGTTTTTTCGAATATCTAGGCTTTGACCGCAGAAAATTTTGATACGATTTGAATTTCTCGACGGCTCGATAATGTCGCAGCAGTTTCGGCGAATTCATAATGATCAGTGATCGGGGATGCGTATTGTAGATTGATATTTGAAAAAGAATGTCACGAAAGAGAGGAGGAGGGTAGACTTTTCGCCAGGCTTAAATCGGTGTCCAAGAGACAATATCTGGGGATAGTGTTTGCTGAAACGACGATGCTCTGAATTTCGATTTTTGCTCCGGCTTAATCGATTAAGTTACCGAAGAAGTTCGCTCTCCGGTGTGAGCGAAATTTCGCCGTTTGGCTGCGCTAAAAGTCCCTGCAATCTTTGGTGATTTGTGCGGGATATTCTGTAGGTAGCTTTTTGGAGGTACTGAAGAGAATTGTCGCCTCCAGAGTCGGCAGATAGGTCAGTGGTAACCTACGCCGAAATTATCCGCTTTGCACGTGATATGGGTAAACCTTTTTTCACTTGTTCGTTGTTTCCTGAATTTGCGAAAGATGGTGGCCGCCTGTCATCGGTGAGGTTCTAAGCGAGGTAATCAATGACGTATTGCACTTGAATTGGATTCGTACCGGAAATGTGTACCGGTTCAGAATTACCGCCGGACCCCGCGACCTGGGACTTTTGCAGCTATCTTGCGTGTGGAATAAAGGTGGGGCCGGTTGAGACATCTTACAATTTCAATCATTGTGGCGGTTAACCGTTTTTCTTAGTAAACCGGTTTACCTTAGATTTTCGCGGGAATCGGTTGATGTTTTCAGGTTTTGACCGAATTTCTTGTTTGTTGTTGGTTAATATGTTTGATTACCTGAAATTTTGTGTGTTTGCGTCCGGTTGTGCTTTGTACGGTTATCTTGACTGCAGTTACTGTTCCAGTTTGCTCAATAATTGGTCGTATTGTTTGAGATGATTGTCTTGATACAGCCAGCTTCCATCTCATTTACGTGTTTGACATGGTCCTGGTTCGCTTTTTTTGACATCTCTAAGCGACGGTTAAAAGATGCTGCCATTTGAACCGGTGTCGGATATGCATCGGGTGAGCAAATCGTGTGATTCTTTCGGCGAGGTGTCTGGCGGCTTTTCCACTTTTTTGTGTCCATCCTAACAGATATGGCTTTCAATCAAGAAATCTGTAACTGGCGCCGCCGATATCTGATCCTTTAGTAATAATAGCTTGGGAATTCGGATTCGTTCATTGCTCTTTGCCTCTTTGGCGATACGTGCATAGTTAAGGCGTTTCAAGTCCATACACACTTTTGAAAAAATGGTTGGGGTGCCTTGAAGCCTTTTTTATGCCATTTTGTACAACGTGAAAAGTCTGAGGCCGTCGGTATTTAGAAGAAATTCGTCTATTTGCTAGCCCAAAATTGTACGGCGGGAAATGATTCACCCTGTAAACGCCTTTTAGGAGTTTTTTCTCTGATATAAGTGTCCGTCGCAGTATATGGCAACGCCTCCGGTTGTTGAGCCGTTACGCGCCAAGACGCTCAGTAAGCGAGGATGTTTTGACCGCTGTAGCCTAGTAAAAAATTTCCGAATCGGTGTTTCTTATGCTGTGTAAGTCGGTCATACCCCCTGTGAGCTCCGTAAAGTAGCCTCTGGCAGATTGTGTGCATATTTGGGATCCGTTTATCGGTTACAAAATTTGTAACTCTGCGATCGTTATAGGTACTTCAAAACTGGTAATGCTTGACTCGGCGATATTACATGACGGCCATAACCATTTAAATTGCTGTACGGCGGTCAGTCGCATCGTGGGCTGCTTTAATGATGGCTACGTGGGATCGCGTTAATAAGCGATCCAGATCGTTTGTAGTTTTCAGTTTTCTACGCGTACATAGTCCCTTCTAGGCGACCAGGTCGAACTAAACTTCCTGGTTGGCCAATTTACCGGTTTGGTAGAAAAACTTTTTGAACCAATTTGGCAAACTAATTGATCGAGCGGAAATTACGGCGTAGTTTTTTTTGTATACCACTTCAATACCACGTAAAGAATAGAGTGGAAATACCGTATTCCGGGGCTAACTAGACGTATGCACTGCGATCTTAATACTTTATCCTAGCTAACGTATCCTGGCTGGGGATATCCGAGCTTTGGCGAAAATGATTGACGAACAATAGTTAGGCTTGATATGTGTTATTGAAATTAACAACTGAAGGGATAAAGTATGAGCAAAGCTCTATGGTAAATCTCTGACTTAACCCGGTTCGACGTTCTTTACTTCGAATGGGTACGGAACTGTGCTTTCGCAGTATGATTATGTCACGTGGAGTGTTTAACCATAAGGTTTGTAACATGAAAGTAAGTTGATGTGAAGTAAGGGTTGTGTTATGTATCAACTTGCCTATGGGCTATGCGAACGACGAGAGTTTGATAATACAGAATTCTTCTGGTTAGTACGCTATGAAACTTCGTAACATATTTCGAGAAAAAGAGAGAATATTTGGGAATTAGCTAACCTTGAAGTGTTCAACAAAACTTTTTTTCAAATATATCAATATTTATATCATAAATATGAAATTTTACACATTCAAAACGATGTTAATTCTTAAAAAGTAAGTCAACAATACAGCATGTAACGTTTTTCAATTCTTTTTCCAACTGCATGAATTGCTATCCAGCAATGAGAACGATCAATTTGGCAAAAAACCTTACGGATCTTTTCAGATTCAACCACTCAGAAACGCGGAGATTAGATTTATGCAATTGGGAAAAAGAAGGGAAAGACGTTACAAAGAACTGTAGAAGTTGCGACCGGCGATCTTTTGGACATATCAAAAGTGTTAGACCTCCAAACGGGTTGTTTTTATCGTAATGTACTGGTTTGACCAAACATTTGCCCTTTTTAACCAAAATGTTTAGAGAACAAAATTTAAAACGAATCACGATCAAATTGAACTTAACATTTTCGGTTTAATAATAAAAATATTTCTTAACTTAACAAAAATAATAAGAAAATGGTTAAATGCTCTACGTATTTAGGCGTCAGCAGGAAATTATTTTTTGTATTCATCGAAATTCTGTATCTAAGTGGTCATCTAGTGTAGAACGCTTGTTAAACGCCATTTAAGCACTACTTCGATTTTGGAGATACAAAACTCCAATTTACTTGAATTTTTCAGAAGCAGGCGTCACAATAAAATTTGCCTACCTTGTATCCATTACTGTTCCAGTACTGTTTCAACTGCATTAAACAAAAATTGCATCCAACAAGCATTTCAGTCTGATGAGAAAAGTTTTAGAACTCACCAAATTCTTGAAATTAAAAAAAGGGAACTACTGGGTCTGTTCGATATTGCGGCCAAAGACACTCCACAAAATATTTTGAATCTCTGTTTTGAAACGGCGCTCTGTGCGAGGTGAGGGTTAACAGCGACCCTGAACGTTTGAGTTTCCACTACGTTCAATATTTTTTAAAGCCCAATCTACAGAAAGATCCCTGAGAAAGCTTCACAGGGTTGTAGAGCGCAAGAGTATACAAACAGGCTCGCAAGGCCAAGCAAATTTTTTCTGGGATTGACTTGACTGTGGCTGACGTACGAAAATTTTGCCTGGCCTTGACTTGACTGGTTGACATGACTTGGCTTAGACTTTGCTGGCTTGACATATTTCAAAAAATTATTTTTGAAAGATATTTGAAAGAAAACGACTAAAAATGGGGTGAGTCCGATTTTCGTTAGGAATGCTGAAAATTCTTTTTTTTTATGTTTACATATATTCAGGATCCAATAGATGTATTCTTTAAATGGACCCTATTTGAAAAGCTTCAAAAACCAATCAAAAAATAAGCTCCACATCGAAGAAGAATTTTTTTCTTTGAAGAAAGATACTCCTTAACTGTTAAGGGAAATTCAATCTAAAGCCAATGTGTCAGTGTATGAATTTAAAGAGCCCCAATATGTGTTATTAAACTAAAAAAGGGTGGAATAGATGGACAAAGTGAGACAGTGTCGTTTTGACAGATTTGGAACTTGCGGCTAAAATGAAAGTCAACTAAGAATGCTGGAAAGCCGCGGTTTTGGTAGTCTGAACAATTGTTGGTCAAGGTCACAGGAAAAGTTCTCAAAATTGAATAATAGTGAAAAAATTCTATACATGTGAGTTTGTTACTTGCGAAATGAAACTTGTCATTTAGGTTATGACGCGCAATTAAAAATGGTAACGTAGTAGATTGATTTGAAAGCCAAGCTTTAGCCGATTCAAGGGTTGAAAAGTTAATCACCTAGTACCATTTTATTATGGGCGTATTACTAAATGACAATTGTTTCATCGCAAGTAAACACATACTGTACATAGGGAAATTTTATTGAATTCCTAGCGATATGAGTGAAGGCAAATACGAAAACCAATCCAATCGTTTAAGAATCGTTTAAATATTGCCAATAGCCCATCTTTTTTTCTCCATTTGGTCTGGAAAATATTTGAATATATATTAATCTTGAATTTGAACTTAACACGGTATGTACATTTTGACGCTAAAGAGTTAAATTTACGATTTTTTCGTTTTTGTCAACTTTATGATAGAAAATCAGATAATTACTCACTTGGAAAAATTTCTATTCTTATTTTATTTCAATGGGATGTTGCATGGGAATTATTGGCACGTCCGAAAACAGTCTTAGAAATACGGGCTTGGTGGTTGATTTTGTGTATTTTTATAAGATCACAGTATGTCACATTTTTGCTTTCTTTTTTCAAATTTCCATAAATCCGAATTCCACCGTTTTGATTGGTTTAATTTGGAAAAGACGTAAGTATTTGCCAAAATTGATCGTTCTCAATGGGGAATAGCAAGTTATGCAAATTGGAAAAAAGAAAGCAAAAACGTGAGATACTGTATATTTTTTTATAATTTGTTTTTAATAATTTTCTGATTTGCACTGACTTTTTCTGGTTTAATTCTATCTACAATTATTCGGATGAGTTATTTTCAAAATGTAACCAGTTTGGTCACCCTATCTTTCCTTTAAAGATTAAGTCCGGTCGGATTAAGTATAAACCGATAACAAATTACTTAATTGAACCCTTGGAGGCCCTAAAATTTTAAACCTTGAGAAATTTATCGATAAAAATACTTAAATCAAAATTCAAGATAAAGTTTGTCGAAGAAAATTCAAAAATCTTAATTAAAAGTTTTTCACTAACCGTTAAAAAANTATTTGATCTAGCTTTTTTTGCAGATTTCTTTAGAATTTAACTGAAACGTCGCTTTCTAAAAACTGATAAACTAAAATAACAAAAGTTTTGATACAACAAATCATAAATATATTTTTTTAAATCATTTTCACAATTTTTTATTCTGAATAAGAATCAATAATCAATTCAGGCAGAAAAGATATACAACTCAGAAATACGAGCATCATTAACTAAGTTACTTTCAGTAAGTTTTCGTCAATTTTCATCTGTTTTATCTTAATTTTAGATTTGTTCTAATGACCGACTCAAAGTATCCGGATAAGCAGTCTATCAGACACTTCAAAATTTGGGGGGAGGCTTCCCCACTTGGGCTGGCCCACTTATAAATTAACCCCCAAACAACCACAGTCAGGGGTCGGCACGAGATTTGAAAGCTATCTCCCCTGTCCTGTCCGATAATTTTTTTTGCTAATTAGTATATTGATACGTTTTCTCTACACAAAGTGACGTCATATTTTCAAATTAAATTTACCAAAATTGAGCAGAGTTTTTCACAAAATTTCAATAAGAGCCACAGGCGGAGATAGAGAGGTAAAATTTTAGCTTCCTTAATTCCGAAAAAAAAATTCAAAAACTTCAAATCTAGGGTGAATCAAATAAATTCAAAGATCACATCACGAATTTTAAAACATGAAAGCAAATTTACAATATTTTAAATAAGAACGATATCCCTTTATCACACTTTTGTAAATATCCCAGCCCCAATTAGCAAACATAGTGTGTTTTGAAGTAGTAGGGCCGCGATATTTACAAAAGTGTGATAAAGGGATATAATACCGATCGACATCAATTTTCATTCGTTTCATCTAAATTTTAGATTCGTCCTAATGACCGACTGAAAGTCTCCGAATACTACAAAAAAATCGAACAATTGGAGAAACAAGTTTCGACTAAAAAATTTACTACAATTTACAGTGACACTATCAGACGTCATAATACAGTATGCGTAGTAAGAGGAAACACTCAGTGTTCAGGATGGTATTTCGCGCATTTTTTTCTTTATTTTTCTGAAACTTTTATCCAAGCTTTTTACAACCAACAAATACAATCTGCATTGATTAAACGGTGATTATGCGAACCATTTCAGCGCTAGAGAGTCATGAACTTTTGACGTTTTGGAACATTCTCAAGCGTGGGTACACTTCAAATTTAATTCATTTTTGTCAAAATAACGTTGCTTCATAGTCTGTGACTCATAGACTATGAGTCATAGATATTAAATAAGATATCGATTAATTCATGAAGTTTGGTTCACAGAGAACCTAATATCGCCGAATTTTTATTGACACTTTCGCCGATATAAATGAAATTATTCGTTCAGAATTGCAACGCGTGAGCGTTCGAAATGATGTCATGATTTGAATTTTTTTTCAATTTTATAAAGAATTTTACAGTGGATTTAAATAAAGTAAAATCCCAAAATTTGCATGACTTAAGTACTCCACCAAACGCAATCAAATAAACATTTATTAAAGTTGATTTAGAAAATTCAATCTTAAAATATGACGTCATTCATGACGCAGTCAAAGGAAGTTTTAATGAAAACTTCAAGCACTCACGCACGCACGGCGATATTGGCTCATTCGGTGATATGGGCAATAAAAGGATTTAAGGTAAAAACTTGGAATTGTATTTTCAAGCATATTGATAAATTCGGCGATATTGGGCCCGCGATATCGTCATTAAACAAAACCTTGAGCTTTTTGAAATGTTCAAATAAGTGTTATTGTAAAAAAATCAAATAAATTAGATTATAGAAAATATGACGAGAGCTTCAAAGTTTAAAACTCAAGTGCCAGAATAGTGTAACGTACAGGGGAGGCACAATATTGGCGAAAGTTTTTGCCAACAAATTTTGGCGATATTGGCACTTTCGGCCATATGGAAACTTAAATAGAGTTTTCTGCTCAAAATCTGCGACACCCACACCCTTAAGGGA
>SCLH01000503.1:121373-150678 GCA_004367855.1 Oikopleura vanhoeffeni
ACCCCCTTAACGGGTATGCTCAGAAATTCTGAACAACGACCAACTCAGATGGTGGTAATTTATTACCAGCTAACTTTGAAAAATCATATTTTTTTTCCTGGGTAAGTTATGGTCGACATACTAGACTAATTTTGAAGTTCAAACAATTTTTCGCAGATAAAAAATAATTAAAAACGTTTTCATGTTTACGAAAAATGTACTTTTTTACTCGATATACTTTCAAAAACGTAAAATTGTCGTAATTTGATAATTTAAAGAAAAACGGTGATGATTTTAGTTTTACATATCAATATAAAAAATACCGCCTGGGAATTTTGAATCTAAAAACTTCATCGCAATACACTGCGACTGCTAATTAAGCGGCAAGAGTTCTTTGATTCGTATCGCGCGAGAAAAACAAATCAAACAGAAAAAATTTGAGAATCATTTTTCTTATTAATTTAAAATTGATTGACTTCTCCGAATTAATTAACAGCAGCCGCACTTTAAGATATTTTACTGTGCCGGATTTGTAAATATCCCGCCAAGAATCGTTTCGCTCTTCCAGGTGATACAAATAAGCACTAAAGAGTTATCAAAAATAGGTTAAAAGAACAAAAAAATCTGAATAATATCCGTTTTTATTCTTCAGAAAAACTAAAAATTTATTTTGTACAATGAACTGTATCATTAATTGTCCTTATTTTACTTTCAAATGTCACCAAATTATGTTGTTTGCTTTCTGTTTGTCAAAAAAATACAATTTTGTTTTGAGCGCTCAAATTCAGAGAGTAAATATAGTGAAACCTACTAGCAAATAGTATCAATTTTCAGTTGTTTGTCAAAGTAAAGCTTCATTTATGATTTGTATCTTATAAAAACACTAAATTTCTTTTATTTCCGGAATGAAATTGATTTTAAGAGAAAAAATTGAAAATATTTTGAGGTGAGAAAATCAAAAATAAAGAAATTTTTTTCGAATTTATGAATAAAAATCCTTGATTTTTGGACACATAAATTAAATCAAAAATTCTATCTGGTGAAAGGCGTTTATTTTTTTTTCAGAAGATTTCTCAACTTTCAAAAACTCATCTAAACTTTTCAAGTGCGAAATTTCGACGCGACAAAGTTGCTTTATCTCAAGAAGTTAACAAGTTAGACAAATCATTTTAGCACCAAAAGATCAGGAATTGTGAAAAACCTAAGCATTTTAAATATGAAGTTAATCCAATAATGGCAACTATATAAATTTAAGCGCTCCAGAGTCGAGCTGGTAATAGATTACCAAAATGAGTATGTGGGTTAATGAATCCATTAATATGTTAAATCTAAATGAAACCCTGAACCAGAACCAATTTTAAGGTCATCCACCTTAGCTTGAATAATTGAACCTTTAACGAAAAATATAAAACTTGAATTTTTGTAAGCACCATAATGTGTTGGTTGAACATAGTATTGATAAACAGAAGGTCTTTAATAATAATATGAACACTAAATAAATTATCTTAAATATTAATATTATGAAATCCTCTCCTAATAAAATATCAAAATGTGTGGTATAAAGAACTTCACCAAACGAAATCAAACAAAAATGCATAGGTGTGAATGACGTCATCAAATATGACGTCATTTATGATGAACTTTGAGTAATTTGCAATAAAACCTCAAACGCCCACACAATTTTGCCGATAATGGCTTTTTCGGCGATATTAAGACGGGGATATCGGGCCTCTCCCTGTATAACAGTTAGACCAGAACCAAATTTTTTTTCTTGGCCTGATCGCTCTAGATTTTTTCGCGGACACCACGCGGTGCTCAACTTTATGCTGAAGCCAAATGACCCCTTAATTATGTTAAAATCGGCTTAAATTTTGGCTGTGGGTTTTATATGAAAATAAGCAGAAATTTCAGCATTTTAACATCTAGGGGTCGTTTTGGCTTCAGCATAAAGTTGAGCACAATGTACCAATCCAAAACAAAATTGTGGTGAAAAATAAATTTGAAAAAAAAAATGTGAATTACTTACAAAGTTTTTATGGAAACTGTGAAACCAATCGAGGTAGTTAGTCAGTCTACCCACGACTCCCAAAATCGAACAGCCATTCATCATCAAAAAAGTAGCAATCTGTGTCATTCATTTGCAATAATTTCAGCTTTTAGAAATTGTCTTAAAGTTTTTTTGAGAAATTTGCATGAACAAAAAGCAAAAAGCTCATTGCTTAGTAAGCCGTTTAATTTAAGTTATAAAGAAATAAGGTATTGGTTACAGGAAATGATATATTCTCGAGTTTTGGCGGGTTGAGTACTGAAACTTTCACTGAACATAGGATATAATTTGGGTTCGGACATGAGAAATTTTGAGATTATGAAAAATGACGAATTTCAATTATAAAGGACTTTAAATAAAACTTATTTCATTTTTTGTTTCATTTATCTATTGGTTGAGTCTGAAGGGGGTACTGGTCGCTGGAATTGATTTTTCTTGATAAAAACTTAGCCACATACAGGGGGGCAATATTGCCGAAAGTGTTTTGCCCAAAAATTTTGGACATATTGGTAAATACGGCAATATTGGGCAACCCTTTTGTACTGGGGGCCTAAATAACGGGAATTTTTTGCCAAAAATTTCGGACATATTGGGAAATTCGGCAATATTGGGCCGGAGATGCGCCTCAGCTTACGTGATATATGTGTCAAAAGGTTTTTGTATGCATACACTCCTTGACACATAAGCGAGACAGGAAGACCTAAACCAAAACGGTAAATATATCTTCTCCTAGGTTTTATTTTGAAATAAATCTGAAATTCAACATAATCTGTATAATTAGTAGACCAAACTCCCTAGGGAGCGTTTTTTACAATGAATGCTATATTTCTCTAGAATATGCGATAAGCCACCAAATTTTGACATTTGTCCCCGGAAAATTTAACTAGGTTATATTTTGGAATTCACCCAAATTACAGCGAACGATAGCACAGAAAAAATAGAAACTGCTCTATATAAATTTTCGAAGGTCACGTGAAAACATTTACGAAAAAAAATGTGCTTCAATTTTTTCAAAAGAAGAGTCAAAAGAAAGCCAAGAAAAAACTGATCAGAATGTTGGCTCACGTCAAAGCTTACGTCAAAGTGAAATTTTGAAGTTTTAGTGATTAAATTAAAGCAAAAGTTTTTTGAACTTCATTTTGAAAAAATTCTTAGAAAAAAATTGAAAATTTTGAATTTTTTTGATTATTTCTTCCGTAGTACACTTTCGTCACCTCAAACTAATTTGGAGCACTTTCAAATACCCATAGCCTCAAAAAGTCCGGGACCAGTACCCCTTCAATTTGACAATTACAGATAAAAAATTTAAGAAATATGAAGACAGATGAGATTAAATTTTAAAATATGTTTTTAAATTTTGTATCCCCCAAAAAATTCTCTGGAAATATTTATTATTGATACTTTACCTTAAATTCTACCTTTGTTTAGAAGTTTTAAATTTCTCCGGTCCGAACTCTGAATATAATACTGAACAGTCCATAATGGACTGTCCATTAAAAACGATTGGTGGCGCCAAAATGATAAAAATTAGTGATTTTCAAGATGACAAGTTTGCCTATCATTGAGCTTGACATGTTGTATTTTCTCGGGTCATTTTTGTTCACGCGAGGCGCTCGAGCATAAACCTAATTTGCTCTCTGACACCCCGTATGTACAGAAATAACCTTAAGGGTATGGTGGTTTCTAATTTGACATATTCTCGATAAAATATTAGCCGAACAGGCCTTGAGGATATAATCAGATTACCCAGCTTTGAAGAACTAGCCTTAAACTGCGAAAAAATGCCAAAGACTTTTTGTATGACACACTCCTCACACATAGCGGCACAAGAGCCACCTAAGCAAAACGGAAAGTGTCCTACTCCTCTGAGATTATATTTGAAAATAAATTTTAGAACATAACCTGTATATTAGTATACAAAACTTTGCTGTGGTAAGCTTTTGTCGATAAGTGCTATATCTTATTTCGAATACGTAACAAAACGGCCAAAATACCGGTTTTTTGACTTTTTTAATCGGAAATCTATCTCTCTAGGTAAATTTTTCAAAATTTACGTCAAATTTTTTGCAAAAGTAGCTCCCATACAAAACCCGAGAAGCCTCCACTGGTGCTTCAAATGTCCTGCGTTTTTCCGAAAAGTAGCTCAAGAAGCTGAAAAACACTGAAGAGAAGTGGCTCTACGTCAACCGAATTGAAGTTTTAGTGGTCAAAAAAATTTCAGACAAACTATTTTTCGACATAATTTTGAGAAAAATACTTTAGATAAAAATGAAAAAACGCAAAAATTTCGATTTTTTTTTGTTCTTGATTTGGGTTGTTTTGTCTTTTAAAAATCACGACTGATTTTGGGTGCTTTTTAGGACATTAATAACTGCAGAACATGTTAAGGACCACCATACCCTTAACAAAATATGCACAACTGACAAAATTCTAACTTTTGAACTTTGCATATAATAAAGTTTTTTCGTTAACCAGGAAAAGTAACGTTTTGACTGAGCTTACAAAAGAAGACGGAAAATATCCCTTTCAAAATTTTTTGACTGCATTTGTGAGTTGTGTAAATCCTAGAAGTTTTCAAGGTCTCCATGGCGAATCGGATAACGCTCTGACAGATATCCAAGTTGGTAGATTAGAGATAATTATACGTAGGGATCAGATTATTGAGTTAAATTTGCCAGAAACGTTGGTTTTATCCCGATTTGAAATAATGAAATTGAAAGTGGGTATCTATGTGACATAGACTATGTCACAGTAAAATTGTAACTTGTTAATATTTATGAAAAGTTTTTTTGGTCATTAAGGGGGTCGTCGCAAAAAATGGCTCTACAAACAAATTTTCTCAATTTTATTTTAATGTTTTTTTTTGAAAATATAGACGACTGCGAGTATAGGAGTAGTCTTTTTATTTAAATACATGGTCAGGAAAGCACTTTTTGAGGGTCTCAAAAATATTTTGTATGTAATAAGTTGAAATTAATCAATTTTTGGAAAATAAAAACACGATTTATAAAAAACTTAGAAAGAAATTTGGACAAAACTCCCAATATTAATCTACACCGACTATTCAGCTGCACATTTATATAAGTTTCGAATGTGTAACTTTTTAATCCAGGGAGGAGATACATTTTGATTGAGACCCTAAAATAGGGTCAACATACTGTTTTTAGGGGATTCTGAAGCCAAATCCAAGAAAATTGGACAAAACTCTCAATACTGATCTGCACGGACTATTCAGCTGCCAAACATATAAGTTCGATGTGTACTTGAAAACCACAGAGGAATTACATTTTTGAAAAAATATATCCCGTCAGTTTTGTAAGCACGTTTCTGATTGGACGAGCCATCTGTCACTGTTCGATATTTTTTTAGGATGCAGATTTTTGTCAAAATATCAAAAAACGAGTAAACATATTAGTCCAAGATTTTTTACTTTTGCGTTCAATTGGCCATTAAAAACTTTGTTTTTTGCCTTAAACTGCGACGACCACCCCCTTAAAGACTTTATTGAGAATTAAAGACTAATATTTTTTCTTTAAATGTATCAAAAAATTAAATTTGAAGGTCAAATTTTTATCACTTTAGGAATCTACTCCTAAACAAGCAAAAATTCAAGTAAGTTTAGCTTTTTGTATGCAAATAGGAGTGATAGCTTTTCCATTCAGAATTATTTTCCTCTAAAGTTCATCAACCATAAAGTCAACCACGTACAAATTAAAGGTCAATTTAAAGGTCATCGAATTCATTAAAAATATCACCAAAAGATTTTTCGAAGTCAACTTCTGGTGGTAGTCTCCAAAACCATGGGTCAATTATGTACAATGAGGGTGGTAGAGAGCAACCTACATGTTCTCGATTTGAGAAGGTGCAGCTATTTATCAAAATTGCCTTTATGTGGGTCGTTATTGAATGTTCAAAAGCAAGATCCTGTTGACTCAAGATTTTTGTCTTAACTATTTGAACTAGATAACTAAAGTCATGTAAATTTGACTTTGAAATTACCTATCAAAATGACCAGGTAAAAAATCTCAACAAAATTAGCTTTTTTGTGAAGGGGATATAAAATCCGGTCGGGGATCATCCCTTTTACAACCCTGTCCGATAAAATCGATGCTCATTTTTTACTTTGGCTTACTTCAAATCATCTGTGGATTTTAAATCATATAATTTTCCAAAATATTGACTCTGGTGAAATTTTAGGAAAATCTGATCCCTGATTCTAGAAAGATTGGTGAAACGAACAACTTTTGAAAAGGAAGGCTGGAAACGCATGTTGCCCACAGAACAGTTATTTGCTCAAGTTGGATTAGATATATCAAATTATGAACTCGAATTAAAAAAAGTTAATAAGCCAGATTTCCAGGTAATTTAACTACAGTTAATAACTACTAGAGAATACATTTTGCCGACCAAATTATTTGTATTGTACTTAAAACCGCCCGGGATTTCTGCAGCCCGCGAGCTGTGCCACGAAAATAAAAAAATTGCGCAGCAGGAGTTTCAATGTGAATATCCCCTTATTGCCCTATCGTTAAGATTTGATCCCTCAAAAACACGGGGGTGAGATAACAACGCGGTTTCAAAAAACGACTCAGCCGATTAGATTCTTAGATATCTCAAACTGTGCACAAATATTCAGTGAATAATACAAAATAAAAATTGGTCCGAATCAGACCATTGTTTCTATTTTTTAACAAAAACTAATAATTAAACAATTTCAGTAATCTTCAAAAAAAACATTGGTTTATTGATTAGATAATTGTGCTCAGTTTGAGCTATTTAAGAACTAAATCGGATGACTTGTTTTCAAATGACGCGTCGTTTACTCATCCAAGAATTTTTGAGGGATCAAATCTTTACGACAGGGCAATAAAGGGACATAAATTAATTAATTTACACGTTTTGCGAAAGATCGGGATTTTAATTTGAGACTATACTAAATCGGAGACTAAACAAGTCACTTTTGGTCTCGACACAACTTGAAACTCAGGTGCTAGCTGTTAATTTGAAAAATTCTTAATTGACAAATTCAGAAGAAAATTGAAGCTGGTTATTCAATTATAATCCAAGAAATCCGTATTCAAAATGGTCCCGATCCATTTGTTGGTCATGCAGTTTTGATTTTTGAGTGTTTTATGAAGAATCAAGAGCTCATTTATCAAATTAAAGATTCTGGCTCGGGAGAAGTCGATGAAATTCCCGATTCTAGAATGACATTTGCTCAAGTAGATAAATTCTGTCAAAAACATGGCCGATATCCAAGGGAAATAAATTGCAATACTCCAGTATTATTGAATTTTGGATACACTCTAGAACTATTGCAGAAGAAAAAGCGAATTTTATGATATTTTTAGCTGATCTGTCCTTCAGGTTGATTTGCATAACTAACCAAGCTGTGAAAAAAGTTAATAATGTCATAAAAATAAATTGCAAAAATCTCATTATGATCCTTGGTAGTTATGACTCGTGGAGATAAAAGAGGTACATAAAAATCCGAGGATACCATTCGGAATGGTCCATTCCTTATGATTTAAAGCACAAAAGCCCGTGAAAATTTTTCGAATATTTTCCGGGATTGTCACGAAAATTTATCTTGATTTTTCACAAAATATTGCAAAATCCGAATGTTTAAAATCACTGAAAATAACCCGATATCCTGTTCAGAGTGAAAAACACGAAAATTGGAGAGAGATGTCAGTGTGGTATAGGATAGGGTTAAAATCCCGGCCCTGTGTTGTAACTAACTGGCCGAACTTGCTCTCTCACATACCATTTTGCGCTACGTTACCACACAGGGCCGGGACTTTAACGACAGTGTGAAAAAGGGATAAGGGTATCAAAATTTGATAATCAAACTAAGAAAAATTTAATCGTTTTGATTGAAACAAATTTCTATACAGAAAGTCTTCCTGCGATTTTTTCATCTTGTCAAAATTTCGATGATGAGTCATCATGTGGTGTCTGAAACCCTGAATTTACAACGAAAAAAGCTGAGCTACCGAAAGGACCTAGATAGGGGTTGTGTAAGGCGGTATTCTAAGTTTGAGCAGATTTTGACATGGATCAACGTCAAATCCCCGGGTTATTGAAACAACGTTTCGCGTTTTACATTTTCTTTTAAATTATGACGTCAGAAAAGTAAGTTTCAGGTAAAATCTATGATCTTAAAATGTTTAATTTTCAAAACAACCTTCGGACAGCTTTCCACAAATAATCAGTTTGTTTGACCTGGAAAATATCAAGAATTTCCAAAGCATTCATTAACCGTAATTGATGATGGTTTGAGTAAATAATATTTGCAATCTTAATTTTGCATAATGCTTTTGCCGACTCTTAATAATTATTTTCCAGCACAAATGATTTCAAATGTCGTCAATAACGACTCGTCAGCTAAGAATACACTAAGGGGGATTTGGGGGGTTTCCCCCATAAAATCGTGCCCTAAACAACCATACAATTTGGGGGGTTTTAGGGGGTCTCCCCCTAACGTGGGCGAAGCCCACATCGAACACACCTAGGGGGGTTTGGGGGGTTTCCCCCCCCCCATATAATCGTGCCCTAAGCATTCATTAACCGTAATTGATGATGGTTTGAGTAAATAATATTTGCAATCCAAATTTTGCATAATTCTTTTGCCGACTCTTAATAATTATTTTCCAGCACAAATGATTTCAAATGTCGTCAATGACGACTCGTCAGCTAAGAATAAAATATATCATTTTATTTATCTTCTGATTATAACAGATAATCAGCCCTGAAAATCGTCAAAAATTAACTTTTTTATAAAAACGAAAGTAGGCATCAAGACTAAAATTCAAAAATATTAAGACTGAATCTTTTTTTCAAAATAATTCATTTTCCGGTGAAAAAAATAGAAATTTATCAATTTTTGGGGCCTGAACTTAATATATATATTTAATATATATATTTTAAACATTTAATTTATTCCTGCGAAAACTAATTATTTCGTCCATCGAATTCGAAATCTCAATATTTTTAACCGAATAGATAATTATGCTATAAACAGGGTTTGAATTTTGCGTGGGTTTTCCATCCCTTTTTTACGTAGGTTCAAGCAAAAGATAGGAAAAAATGAGGATAGAAAATCCGGCCGGGGATGATCCCTTTTACAACCCTGATAAATTACCGGTTTTCATAAAAAATGACCGTTTTTGATCTAAAATACATTTTTTTATATTTTTAGTACAAATGGCTTATTTCGTTTTTAGGCCAACGATTTCGGATGAGTCGTAAAATGTCGACTTTGTAAAATGTCGACTTTTCCCTCAAAGTTAAAAAAAACGATGTTAAATGTATTATTTTTCACTAAACGGCGGGAAGTGAAATGTGGACTGAAATTTTGAAGTTTCTAAAATGTCGACCAATTAAAAATAAAAAATTATAACAAAATTTAATTACAAAAAATGATTAACCGCCCGATCGATAGTCAAAAATTCGTAGTTTCCACCCTAATTTAAAGGTGGCCGCCTGCATGTACCAAAAAACTTGCTGAAAATTGTAACTTACATTGCTGAGTACACTATTGTGGGCGTAAAATGTCGGAATTGCTGGAAAAATTGCCGACATTTTACATAATGATAATTTTGGAAGGAGTCGACATTTCACAAAGTCGACATTTTACTGTCCACCCGACGATTTCACAAACTGATATTCTTGCGGTTGCTACTGATAATCCTACTGACAAGTATCATGTGTTCAATAAACTTAGCCGGTCAAACACAAAAATAGAAAGAGCGCCACCCGTCGGGCGAAACGGTATTATTAATCAGTCTGATCATCAGTCTGATCATCAGTCTGATCATCAAACCACGATTTCCGTCTATATTTTCTGTAAGAATATTATTAGTTGACGACATTCAAAATCATTTATACTGGAAAATCATTATATAACATTACATAAAGATATATTTTTCATATTTTCGTATTTTTCCTGAACATCGTCAATTATTTTTAATAAATTCTTCGGAAACTTTCCAAGCTAACTTGCGTCGGGTCCGAGCCGCCCGTACGGTCCTGTGGGACTAAATCCATAATTGCGAGTTATCCATCGTTTTTTATCAGCGTTGAATCTTCGATGTCGAAATTAAAATAATTATATCGATAACGATGCCAGGGTACTTGAGAATGTTTCCCCTATTTTTCAAAAGAAAAAAAAATTGAGGTACCCGAGCATCTTGATCGACGATATAATATCACTTATTGATTACAAATTTTTTTTGATAATAAAAATATAATATAAAATATATCGATAATATTTCAATTTTCTTGGATCTTCTTCTTGGATGTGGACATTTTGGGAACGATTGGATCAACTTGGATTTGCCATCAAGATAACGAAACAAAAATCCTTGAGATGGTAGGATGTGGACACTGGCGATATTCTCATGTAGGAATCGTATCCTTTTTCCACATATGACTACCGGACAGAAAGAGGTACTGTGAGGTGCTTATTCGATTCCCACGCTATTGAGAATACTGTTAGAATCGGTTTAAATACTGTAAAATACAGTAGATATTTCATTGTGCCCTTCTGTGTAACAAAAATACTGTTCAATAAGACATATTTGAATAAATTCATTGTAAAACGAAAACAAAATAAAGTTTATTGTAGCGAATTGAAAAGAATTAACTTTGGTTATTTAATATTTTTTTCAAAATCACTTGCAACACTGAAAAAATAATAAATCGTGTTTGAAATTGCCTATCATGATATACTGAGTCATTAAGGGAGTGGGTGTCGCTGATTTGAGCCTCTTCCAAGGTCATTTCCCGCCACACCTACCAAAGGTGAATATCCAAAAAACATTTAGTAATAAAACAGGAAGTCGCGGCAATTTTGAAACTTAGACGGAAGATCTGATACAACCCACCTACGCGACACCTACGCTTTTAAAAAAAGCTTCTTTAAAACAAGACACGGCAGTCGTAGCTTATCTACTCTCATTTCATCATTTTTCATTATTTTTTTGTGCTGAGGCCTCCGGGAGAAGCAAGAATAGACAACTTGTTTTGGTCTTTGAAAAATTTTGCTTTCGGCGGCCCAAAAAAAGCCAAAAATTATCATATTTATGATTTAAATATGAAGTGCGCTATTTGGTTTCTTTGACCGTCCGACGTTAAAAATTGACCAAAATCCTTAAAAGTGTTGTATTCTACGGATAAAATATTTTGAAGCATTTTTTCTGGTTTCTGAATTTGTCAAAAATTTAGGTCCAAATAAAAGTTGACATGGCCCCCAAGAGACGCCGAATTCAAAATTTCAAAAAAAAAACTCTTAGTTTCATTGTCAACAAGTCTTGTTGCTTATCAGATGCAGTATGAAGTCAACTGTATCTCTCAAACTGGTGAAGAGATAGCTTTTGCCTGAGCTCCCAAAACTGAGCATTTCAAAAAATTTTTTTTTGTTCTTTTGTCCGCTGAAAGCAAATATTAAAACAAAGCGCTTTTGCATATTTGTAAGGCTTTCCGGAGCTTGACCAAAAAAAATAATAAAAAATGATGAAAATTGAAGGAGTAGCTACAAACTGCGTGTTTTTTTAAGAGGCTTTTTAAAGCGTAGGTGTTGGCGTAGGTGGGATTGTATCAGAATACTGTTAAATTAAAAATTACCGCGAAGGTTGGTTCTGTTAGTGACAAATGTTTCTGGATCACTTTTGCTAGTTTGGCGGGAAATGGCCTCGGAAGAGGCTCAAATTTGCGACACCCACTTCCTTAATGGAGGTTAATCAATTTCACCGTTTCGTGCCTTCTAGTGTAAGAACTTATTTTCCTAGAGCCGCGAACTCACCATCAGTCGTTTTCGACCAGTTTAGTATATTTTCTCATTTTTCACAGGCACTACCTCCTTAAAAACAGTCATTTTTTGTTGCTCATTAATAAAGCTTTTTGCTAAGTAGACCAAATTACAAACTCGTATAGATCAGGGGTTGTAAGTTTTGTTCATGTACGAGTTAAAAAATCACACAAATTTCATCGTTTCATAGAAAGAACACCATGTTCGATTGCACAAAAATCGGCTGCTATTTGATTTTGTCAATTATTGCAAATAAATATTCAAAATTGAATTATTTTTAGTCAATATATTTATTTCAATTGTAAAATTATTTACTCATACAGTTTCGAGTATTTTTGAATGAAAAGAATAGTTAAGTGCTAGGCAGTGGAGTTTAAACAGGTTTTTAATTTTTTTTTCTATACATAATCTTGACCACCATTTCCCCTTTTATATTCTTGATGGAAATTTGGTTGGGATGCGAGTTCGGCAGCAAAGTTATTTTGGGGAACTAAACGACGATTTGTTCCCATGAAACTTCCCTCAACTCCCACCATGTTTGATTCCCCACATGATCCACATAGAATTATACCACCAGCAGCAAGGTCAATAATCATAGCCGCCCATCCTGAATTATTGGTTAAATTTTTGAAGGCTTAAATTTGAAAAAAAAATTAATGAAAAAAATTAGATTCAAAATAATCTTGAAAATTATTTTGAAAAATACTTTGAAAATTAAAAAAAGTGAATTGAAATCTTTGAAAGTCATAATCATTTTAGAGAATAAACTTCAAAATTATGATATTGGAATTTAAAAATCTTGAAAAATTAATTTTAGAAAAATTTTTGACAAAATTATTTTAGAAAAAATCTTGAAATAAATTATTTAAGTAGAAAAACTTGCAAAGTAAATAATCTGAAGAAAATCATGCCAAATTATTTTGCTTCAAATTTCAGACAAAATGAAAAAATATAATTTTGAAATAAAATTACATTATTTTTGCAAATTTTAAAATGATTTAAAAACAAGACAAGAACACTTTTTTGGAACAATAAAAATTATCAAATCTTGAATAACTTAAATTTTAAGATTCGAAATAATTAAATGTCAAAAATTCAAATTTTTAAAAAATCTGTAAATTTATGATTTATATGTTTTATGAAACAAATTTACCTAAGAATAAGCATTGTCCATACACATATCTATCTCCAGATATAGATCTTCCAATTCTTTGTCCACCTTTCATCTGGAGAATTTGCGACATATCGTTATAATCGCTAAGAACTTCGGATGCATAATAAGAAACGCCCACGCAAAGGAAAATTCCAGCGATAATATTAAGGATTGCCACAGCAATCATTATTTTTTGCTTAAGAGCGCCATTTTGTTCCTCTGAAATAAAAACATTATCATTTGGCGCGTAATAATTCATCGTTCTGATCGGTTGAAAACATTATTGTTTCTGCTCTAAAGTGCTTATCTTAATCACAAGGGGCAAAAAATGTAAGTGCCATAATTACTCTCACATACTGATGCCTATCAAGTCAAAAAATAGTACTTGATAAAAAGTTACTATCAAATGAAAGTTGTAGATCCCGGTGAGTTTTTGAACTTTGAACTTTTCGTTAAACCTTTGTGTGGTCACACCACTCGGTGACGCTGTTCAATATGGCCAAAACCGTTTGAGAGGGTGTACATAGTTTATTAAGGAAATGTCGATGACGATTCTGATAAACAAGAACACATCGAGAATTGAGATATATGAATATTTAAAAATTATTTATTTTCCAATTTTGACTAGGGGCGCTCCTGAGTTCCATTTAAAAAATTAAGACATCAAAATTTTGCCTTTTTCAAGCTCTAAAAAAGGTCCCATTAATTAAATAAATTTCAAATAATGAACATTATGGAAATTCATATTTAAAAAATATTCGAGATAAATAAATTTTATAATTTGAAATCACTTTAATTTTTTTCAAATTTTTTATTTTTTTAAGTGAGCTTTTTTGGTTATTTTCTTAAACTTAAGACATCGCTTCAAAATGAGACCCTCCTCAAAACTTTTGCATTTTGATTTCGACTGACTTGGTAATCCCGGCTGGCATGATAATCCCGACTGGAACTATTTTTTGAACAAAATTTTATGAGCACAGACAGAAAAACGTTTATAAAATTGAATTAATTAATGAAAGTCTATATTCTACGCGTTCGGTGCTTCTTATTTCGTATAATTATGGTACATGGTTTCACGAGTCAAATTATAAAATCAGCTGAAATATCTTTATTTCCAATTGACGTCATTCAGTCTCATACAAATCATAAAAATAAGTCTTTAGTAAAGCCAAGGCTCTGTACCGATTTTATATAATGTTGCGCAGCGGTAAACTTACTGACCAAACTGAACTGTTACTATTTAACCGTTGATTACAATTCCAAGATAAAAAGGTATTTTACTCCCTGAGGCACCAAAAACACTTTTATGGCTCGACTTTGAACCCTTATTATCGGAAAAGTATGAGTGCTTGCGATTACATCATTCTTTGGTTATTGAGATAAAGAATGGACTTGAATTTTTATATTAATTAATTTACATGTTGACTTTATCAACCCCGTAAAATAGTGACGTTTACAAAGCCACCTTAAACCTACACAGTTTCATTTGTGAAAAAATGGAAGACGTCAGAACAAAAATAAATAATGGAGGTGATTTAGAATTAAATTTCCTAAAAAGTGACTTTCTCAGAAATAACCTGCATTTTCTGGTCTTTCATCTACAGGTGTTTTTTGCGCACCGTAATTTGTGATCGGTTTGGACATTTTCGTCCTTGATCATGGAATTATATTCTCGGACGGCACTTGTGGCAGTTTTTTTTTGAAAATTCTTAGGTTAATTAAGCTAGTCATTCAGTGAAAATATGACATTTTATTTCGGAGACTTTCTATTTTAATAAGATCTCATGGAATTTGAGAATATGAAAAGTTGAAAATCGTTATTTCAAATTCAAAAATATATAATTATTCTCGGTTAGGATTTTTCTGCTCAGATCGGCCGAGCTAGCTTGGGACAAGCTAACATTTAGCACTATAAATATCGAAAAAATAACTCAAAGTTGGGAAAACGTAATATCATCGTAATCAGTACGAACAGAGCTATCAAATGATATTTATTTTTTTGAGGTTTTGAAATTTTGATAAAATTTTCAAAGACCCAATTGCATAATCGTCTCAAGTGCATAGTAGTCCAAAGTGGCGTAATTTTTTTGTGCAAAAAGCGCTGAATGAGAAATAAAAATATTTTATTAGCAAAATCTGAAATTCCACAAGTTAAATCGAAAATTTTAAGAATAAAACTTCAAATAAGTTTCCCAAAACAAATTTAGAAAAAAGTCAAAAATCATATATATTTGAGCTGTTCAAATTGAGCGGGAAAAAATTCAAAACTACGAAATCTTCAAAAAAAAACCTCAACAAATTTGAAATTAAAAATTGGGTTAATTTACTCAATCGTTATTCTTACCGTTAGGTGCACCTTCATATGATGGTATGATATTTGTACAATCCAATCCACCCAATCCGGCTACCATGGCGAGTCCTTGACAAGTTAAAGCTATACAGACTGCAGCACGAGCCAGTTGAACAGTGGCGGGAAGACCAAGAAAAAATGTGTCGTACTGGTCACATTGCCAGTTACCGGTATTGTAAAATGTGCACTAAAAGTAAATATAGAAAATCTGATTTACAATCAAGGGGTTAGCAAGGCGATATTTTAACTTTGAGGCAAAGTTGTACGGAAACTAAAATAGTCAAACAAAAAATAAAATTTTGAAGATCAAACGCATGTCCCCTTTCCGCACTATCCGTTTTATTTGGGCTTGGTGGAGTAAACGTAATGAGTTTTTTAGTAGTAGGGCCCAAATATTCCGGATAGTGTGAAATTGGGATATATGATATATCATATATCCCTTCAACAACCTTTTGTGAATCTAGGATGTGCGGGTTGAGGGAGCCAATCCTAACACTCCTGAGACCCCACCTAGCCACCCATGGGGCCGCTTTTCAGCCCGCACATTCTAGATTCACAAAAGGCCGTTAACGGGATATCCTTTTAACAACGAAACTTCATCTCAAAAACGTTTACTATCTCTATAGCGCGAGTTCGAATCCCACTCATATTGTCTTAGTGATCGTCTTAGTGATTGCTTGAGTGATTACACACCGATAAAATTTAGCGGTCTCAATATCAAGCACCCTTGTCTAAAATCATACTCAAGACAATCACTAAGAGAACAAAAGTGGGATTCGAACACGCGCTATAGAGATAGTAAACGTTTTTAAGATGGAGTTCCGTTGGTAAAAGGATATAGACTATAATATACAATCTAATATAATAATTTTCTTGGCATATTTTGTGAACGCTAAATAAAAAAATTAAAAATCAGTTTCCCTACTCTTCAGTATTATTTTTATTTAATGGCACTGAAACTATTATCACTTCCTTATTTATTTTTAATTAATTATAAATTGTTCCGATTGGATTTTAAACTGGTACAGCCACCTTTAAAACATTCCTATAATTAGATTTAAATCACCATTTTTACCGGGAAAAAGCAAACAAACGAATAAAAATATATATTTTTACCCTCAAATTTGGTTCCCTTTTTTTATTTAAATCGAAGATATGAATTTTAAAATCGGCTCGGAAATAAAAATTTTAATTTTTTACAAATGGTATTCTTGCTTTGGTCAAAAAATAAAAAACAGCTTTTTCTTGCTAATCAAAAATGAATTAATTCTACCTTATTAATATAAATATGGTTACGCACGCTGAAACTTTCTTCTATAACCAAAATTTTTTAACTAAACAAATACAAATATTTTTAAGGGAATTTTTTGCATTGATGTCAGGCTTTTTATTTTAGAAATGGCAATTAGAAAGTGTGCTCAAAATATTTTCATCGTGAAATTCATGTTATTCAGGACCAATTTTCGACTTTATTTTGAAATTATTTTCTATAATACCTGCTTTTCAGCCTGAAAAATTTGCGGTTATGAAGATTATTGATAATTCATATATCAATTACGGGGACACCTTTAAGCCAAAATTTTTATATATTACGCTTTTGAATTGCGTTTTTGGATTGCTAATTACGACAACATTTATTTAAATTCAGAATAAAAAAAATTTAGACCCGCATATTTAGGCCACTGAATGGCGAGAAAAATTTCCAAAAGAATTGTATTGTAAATACTTTTCGATCCCAAAATGCCAGTGATTATTTTTTCTTATGTTTACTAAAAATTTTCGTTCTCCATGCGCAACCCTGCTAATAAAATTTTGAATCAATTTTCTCTAAAAATTTGTGATAAACATACGCTTGACCAAAGTCCAGTAGTTCGTTTGATTGATTCTATAACTTCTCCTTCTACGTCGTTAACTTGCCATTCTGGTAGCGAGCAGGCGACAATGGTCAGTATTAAACCCACAATACTACACAATGTGCCCAAAAGTTCTAAACACGGATTTGCCATTTTTTAATAAATATTTTTCTATTTTATATTGCAAAAAAATTTCTAAAAAAGTAATTTTTCGCAATGATAAAGTTTGATCGAAAAGTTTTTTGTTTTATTCTGCAAAAACCGCAAGTGGATTTGATGCAATCAATTTGCGACAATAAAGAAACCAGGTGAATCGAATAAAAATGACCCAAATTTCACGCTATTAATTTCCACCTGAAGGGAGATTTTATCGTCTTTATAGTACCCTTTTTGACCGTAAATAATTATTCACATTCGAACTTTTATTTGATTATTCATGTTAGAGTTATAGCCTACAACTTGAAGGGTCTTCAAATAAATGTGTTGGCATTTTTAAACGCTTATATATATATTATTTATATTATATTATTTTTAAATATTATTCAAACAATTCAATTGCATTGTGAAAAATAAAAACCTCAAGACTTTCGAGTCGAGAGTGACCTCACCTATATACCGTATATTATATAGGTGAGGTCACTCTCGACTCGAGAGTCATAACCTGCCTAGAGGAATTATTCAATTTTTAATATCTAGTATAATTTAAAAAATAGGATGTTGCCAGTTCTACGCAGATCATCAGAAATCTGGCTTTGAAAATTATTCAATTGTCTTTTAATTATGTAGTACAACTCTTTAGAATAGTGCCAGTTCTACTGACAGCATCAGATATTTAAACCTACGCTCAAAAAATAATTTCTAGTGGGGGCAAAATGCCTCCGTAGCAGGGATCGTCAGAGTATGCTCAGTAGACAGGTTAATTCTTTTACACTTTTCATGCAAATGTTAACTTGATTGTAACCTATTGTTAAACTATTTATAAAATTGAAAACAAAGTTTTAAATTATGACGTCATTTCGAAAGCTTACGCTTTTTTTTCATTTTTGAACAAACAATTTATTTCTGTCCCCATATCGCCGAAGTGCCAGGATCGAAGATTATCCTTTCTCCTGCCTTCTCACTCCGCGTCATAACCGTGATGTCAGAAAAAATAATGACCAATCAAATCAAACGATTGTCATCTCATTTTAAGACTCGTGTGATTTGATTGATAACAATCTTTTCTGACATCTTAGTTATGGATCTGATTGTTTTCATTTGGAAAACTTTTATTTGAAATTCTGAAATGGCAAAAAGTGAAAAAATTGGAAAAATGAAAATCTGTCTCTAAGCACCGACCCCTTTATCTATCTTGATGGAACATAAAGCGCGCACCACTATAACAATGAAATTGCATAAACAATTTGTTAATTTCATGACAAAAAAAAACAATAATGAGGCGTATTTCTCTTACGCAATAAAGATGCCACACGTTTCTGAGCATATTTTTCTAGATTAGTTTTTTATGGAGAATACAGTTTTGCTTTTTATATTTTATTTTGATACAAATTTGAGTCATAATCGAACAATTATCCCCGCATTAGGCTTTCTCAGCACACGTCATATTATTTGAGAAAGTGACCAAATGAAATCGCGGGATTCTTGAATTAAGAGGGTGCGCGTCGTAATTTTTTGAGCCCTTTATAAATATTAATTTATTTTATACATTAATAATCGGTTATGACTAAAGTTGACCCAAGGAATCTCATGGTTGCAATTATTTTTTTCAAACAACTAGAACAAAATCTAAAATTTTCAAAATTCGAATATTTTTTAGCTTTAACCCGCATAAAACCAGTATTCTACCATGATATGAACATTTTTATTGGTGAATATGACCCGCCTAAAAAATGCATGACATTAAAATATCAAAAATGTCTTCGAATTCTAGAAATTTCAATTATTTTTAAGCAAAAATGTTAAACCTAATTTTCAAAATTTGACGCTGATGGTTCAAAATTTCGATTAGCTGTGAGCAGATTTTTGATCAAGTGAACTTTCAGCTTCAATTTGGTGGTACTTTTGTTCTAATCAGACGAATTTTTTTTGGACTTTTCATTTCCGGTTCACTAAGATCAATTTTCTAGAATTCTAGAATATAAATCAAAAATTCCCTTCCATCACATTGACCGCATAATATTTATCTACCTTAGTCGAAACACGGCTTTATTCTAAACATTCGCCTACAAGAAGATAGAGTTTTGAAGTCGAAAAATTGGAAAAAATCGCGTTCAAGTGAGATTCTAGAACAAAAAAAGTCAAAAATTTGGAAAAATCCGTCCCATCACATTTTTGTTCTCATTTATCCGCTACTTTGTGTAAATTTTAAGACGCTGATGGTGTGATGTAACAATTTTGAGTATGAGATATGGAATCGTTAGACGAAGGCTAGACCTATAAATGAGTATCCTCAGATTTTTCACAACTGCCCTGGAATTATTCTGAGGCGGGATTGAAAGGTACCAGATTACGACCCCCTACAATCGAGTATTGTGATTGGTCATTGGCTCAAAGTGACACGTGCTAATGACCCGTGCTGATAAAGACTCAATAGGGATAATTTTCGATATGCGAATTTCGAGTAAAACTCTCAAAATAGACTCAGACATCAAAAAAGCGATTTTGAATTAGTGGCAATCAATTTTTCAGAGTGGGTTAACCCAGAGATCATATTTTATTTGTTTTATTTATCTGACAAAGAAAATTAATTTTATGCTACAATTAATGGCAAAGCCTGACTTGAAATCTGTGGTTTCCGTTTTTTTTAATTATGAAAATATTTTTCAGAAAAAACAATGAAAAATTGAATTCAAACGGTTCTTTCGCAGTATTTAGCAGGGGAGGGCACATTCAAATTTATTTTCGATCGGATCGGTAAACTCGCAGAAAAATTGGATCGGAGTTAAATGTGTTTGTTTAAAGAAGTATTGCGTTAAAAAAAATTAAGAATAAAATTCATCAATAATTCAAAAAATTCTTACATTCCACCTTCAATTCCAAACACCCTAAAACCCCATTTTTCAGAGCTCCTTCCTTAAAGAGGTATAAGTCGCTGGTTTTATAAGGTCTCAGCAGGCGTCGGCACAAGATTTGGAAATTTTTGTCCTGTCCTGAGGCAGGCTAATTTCAACATTTTCTGTCCTGTCCTGAGAACAAAATAAAAAATATCTGTCCTTTGGAAATTTTCCTTCAAATTTCACAATTTTCTTCAAAACTATCTTTAAAATTTTACGATTTTCATCAAAATTTCACAATTCTATTAAAAATTCTACAATTTTCTTTAAAATTTTACAATTTCTATGAAATTTCATAATTATCTTAAAATTTTATATTATCTTATGATTTTATAATTTTTTTCAATGTTTAAGAAAGTTTTCAACTCTGAGGGAACTTTTTTTGTCCATCATTTTTTGTCCTGTCCGGAGAGGACAGAGATATTAAAATGTCTGTCCTGTCCTAAAAATCCAGGACAAGGACAGGACAGGTATTGCCGACCCCCTTAAAACACCAGGGAGGAGATACATTTTGAAATGATAATTCCGTCACTTTTGTAAGCACGGTTCTGATGGGACGAGCCATCCGTCCATTTATTTGTCAACTTCAAACCTTTGTCAATATGTAAATGAGGCTTTCACACCATGCGCAAACATCACTTACTTTGTTTGTAGACATTCAATAGGTTTTTATTCACACATATTATTACACAAAATTATCTAAGGAAAATTAAAAAAATTAAATTAATTTTCTCATGAAAATTTAAAGGTCATAAAAAATGAAATAAAATCGTAATTTCACTTTCACTCAAAAACTAAAGTAGATACGAAGTTAAAACTTTTAAAAATGAATTCAGAGAGGTCGATTAACTATAGATTCTGGTTTTAAGATATTTTGGAGCAAAAAAATATTTTACTACTTCGTAAAAGTGAACCTGTTACGTGACAAGATACAAAATAAGAAATGTTACGCCTATAACTTATTCTCAAGTGTTCAAGGGCTATAAAAATGGTGTCGAAAATTTTTTTTTCGAAAATTCACGGAGGAGATCGATTTTGAAAAAACTAGTAAAATTCAATAGTTTTGGCGCTCAAGAGCATTCCAGGGCAATATTTGATAAAAAAACTGCCCATTTATTCTTCATAAAGCAGTTGTTCTTCAATTTTTAAAATTTAATGAACTGTCATATAATATTGACGGAGGAGATCGAAATTGAAAAATCGTGATTTTTTGAATATATTATGCTCTCAAGTGCTAGAACAAAATTACGAAAATATTTTTTGGTTGTAAATTATTTAGTTAAATTGTCTGAGGTTTTCAAAACCATTTATTTTTATTTTTTATCTACAGTAAGTAATAAAATTGTTCGAGACCAAAAGCTCCAATTTCCTTTGGATTGAAAGTAATTCTCCTGTCAATTATAGGTTTTGAATCCAGAAGAAATTTCCTTGTTGGTCTCGAACAATTTTTTTACATACTGTAGTTTTCCCACAATTAACGATCAAAGTCGAAATATGACTAAAATTCATACCCTGACCACCCCCTTAAGGGGGTAGTCGTCGCGAATAGAATTCGCTTAAAAGTTGAGACTATACTAAATCGGCCAAAAAAATGACAATGAGCTTGGTCTAAGATTTTTTTGATTACAAGTTTAACGCTAAGGGCCTCAAAGACCAAATTTTAAAAACCTATCTCCTCCTTAAGGGGGTTGTGGGTGTAGATTTTTTTTTTTTTTTGGAATTGCTGGGGAAAATAGCCCTTTCCTCCAGCTGGACTGGAAGGGTCGATAACGGGCAGATAAGAATAAAATGAGAAAAAAAATACGGGAGACTAAAACCTTTTCTGTAACTGCAAGTGAAATTTTTAATTCTGATGAAGGATGGCTCACCGGTGAGGCATCGAAAAACTGGTAAAAAATATGTTCTCAATTACACAAAAATTGTAAAATCTCGATCAAATTTTGCTTTAAATTGAATAAAACAAAGGATTTCGATAAAGTACGACGTTTTCAAATAATTACCTAAGAATGAAATATTAACAAAAATCTACTTTGATTTTTAAACGGTAAAAATGAAATTCAGAAATTCTCTTTAAAATCTGAATAATCTCGGTCAATTTTGTTCAAAATTGAATAAAACAGAATATTTAAGAATCGTATGAAGTGTTGCCATACATCAACCAGGAAAATCGTTGAAAAAATATTCTCTGTTTGTTTTTATAAGTAAAATAAGTTCAGTTGATATTTATTTCCCAGTAGAAGTGTTGTTGTTTTGGATTGTTGGTTTGTCTTGCGTTGTCGCCTTCGCACGACGAAATGAAAATCTGATTGATTGATTCGAACCAATTTTCGTAATACTAACCACTTGAAGTTTAACGAATGCTGGTGACCAAAACGCGTAGGCGTGTAAGGCAAAAGGATACGAATTTGTAGAAAAACGTAGGCGTGCTATTCGTTTTACTATTCTGCTTATTGTATTTTTCTCTCAGCTGAATTCAAGAAAAAAAGAGAAATTTTCTTCAACGCTTGTTTCATTTACACCCACAACCCCCTTAAATACAAATAGGATCAACCCAATTTTTCGGCTATGGCTGCAGTACAAAAATATCTAACTTTAAGGGGGTTGTATAGGCTGGAAAGGCTTTTTCGTAGGCTCATAACTTTTTATTCCTTCATAACAATCTTATAAAAACCTTAGGAATAGTAGTTCGTGATCTCTGAAACACATTTTACTTCAAACTTTTTTCATAGCATGTTCGACCAACCGGTAAATTGAGTTGACCGCGAGCAAAAAAATTTTTTGGAAGTCGTATTTTTTTCGCCTTATTTAAAAACAATTTTATTTTTTCACAGATAATGGAAATTTTTAAAACAAAAAACTGGTATCGTCGTTTTTCCCATTTCATCCTAATAGTGCTTCAAAAATAACGAAAAGTGTCGTTTTTTGGCCATTTTTGCCACTAAAAGTCAGTATTTTCTTTCGTTGTATATGAATTCATTGTTATGCATACAGAACATTTTCGAGGCATTTAGAAAAAAAGGTTATCGTCCGACGTTAAAATTTTGGGCTTTAACTCTCAGGATCACAGTTTGGAAAATATATTTTTTGAGCTCAAGGTCTGTCTATCAAATTTTCAGTAAGTATCAAAGTTCGCAAACTATCATGTTTCTGGAAACGGGATTATAAACTATGGCAAATTATCTACGTTCTCGGCGCCAAGAGCAAAAAACATTTTCTCACAATTTTTAAAGTTTATATAACTAAACAGGCCACGTTGAGATCAGAAATCGTGAATTAAGTTGACAGCACTTCCAGGTCAATGATATGTCTTGCCTATACAACCCCCTTACGGGCCTTAACTTAGGGTTATCCAGGATAACTTATCCTTGATCTTCATTTGCAAACTTAAATGTATGAAGTAATCAATGTGACCTGAGAAGAAAACAAATTATAACGCTTAAAAGCTTGCGTTTCCTATTTTCTATTGTTTTCATTTAATGGAGTCCATTTAGTGTATTTTCCACTTATAAACTTTATATCGAAAAAAAACTCGCAGTCAAATTTTTCGAGAAAACTCGCGGTCAAAAACAAATTGTTTTTTTATTTCTTGTTTTTATTTCTTGTTTTTTGACTGCGAGTTGAAGAAAATTCCCGATCATCAATTTGGTATGTTCTTACCTAATTGTATCTAGAATCTAGCTTAGATTCTAGATAATCAATTTTTAAAATAAATTTAATCCTTCAAAACATTTTGAATAGTAAAGCCTCCCGGCGGGCCCTACGAGGGGCTGTTAGGTGTTGATTTGTAGAAATAAAATTAAATCCTTGAAAACTATTTTGAATAGTATTGCTATTCAGCGGGTCTTGCCGAGGGCTGTAACTTGTTGAATTGATCCTCACGAAAAACCTAATTCTAACGTTTTCATCAGTTTTCTACACAAAAGATTATTGTGTACACTCATGGCATGGCAAAACTTTTTCTCCGAGAAGTCTATGGTTATTGTGAAATAAATATGGTTGCTTGTTCCTGCGAAACACAACCCTATTGTTTTATCCTAACTATAGCTTTTCCCATCAAATAGTTTTGTATTGTTTTTAACCGTGTACACTGAACATGAGTTAACCTAACCCTAATTCTAACCCTTTCAAGATAGGATTATATTTTGTGTACACGAACGCTTATTGGAGGGCATGTCAAAACTTTTTTTCAAAAAAACACTGGGGTTAGTGCAGGAAAAATATGGTTCCTACGGGATTTTGACTGCGAGATTTTTGTTTAGTTTGACTGCGAGTTATCAAAAAATCTTGCAGACAAGACATTAGACTGCGAGTTGTTCATCTAGCTGATTCTGAGTTTAATAATTTAAACTGCCCTGGTCTATATAAAGAGGACAAACATGATTATAAGGACCATGTGCATAGATAGAGTGCGCAGTTTGAGAAATTTAACCCAGAAAATATTTTTGGTCAAACACCAAATATGAGCAAAACAACTTTTTGGGGTCAGTGTTGGACCAAAATCTCAAAAAAAATTTAGTATAAAAAATTGCACTGACCAGAAATTTTATAATCGATTCATCAAGCTAGCAAACTTAACCAAATAGATGGCTTTACTTCTTTTCAAAAAATGTTTGTGGACCGCCTTTAGCGATATAATATTCTAATCTATTTTGAAAGAAAAATGCTTACTTTTTGATAATGCCTGATAGCACTTTGTAGTATATTTGGGTGTTTTAAGTGGCGCTCAACGCAGGCCATTTAAAAACAAACAGATTAACCTTAACCCTCTCACACATAAAACGCCATTCGGGGACGCTACCGTAGCGCTTATTACAGGAAAAGTAAAATTGTTTGCAACTTCACTGTTCTTTAGTCCTTGAGATTTAAGGATAGATTTAATTTTTAGTCTCTTTAATTTACATTTTGACTTCATTAACCTCGTAGAATAATGACTTTGATAAAATGACTTTTTACCTACGCAATCAGTTTGTGCGAAAATGGAGAGACGTCAGAACAAAATTAATGATGAAGGAGATCCAGCATTAAATTTCTAAATCGTGACTTTCTCAGAAATAACCTGCAATTTTCGGTCTTTAATCTACAGCTGTTTTCCGAGAATAAACCTACGCAATTTATCGGAATCACTTCTGAAGAAATAAAAGTTTACTCAAAACAGTCAGATCAAATTGAAAATTGAAGTAGATTCAGATAATTTTTCCTAAAATTGAGTATTTCAGAAGTAACCTGTGGTTTCTGGTCACTAATTTATAGGTGTTTTTCAAAATGGCTCCGTGTGTGAGGGGTTAAGAGGGCTTTGGGTTGCTAACACATCAATTTTGCTGGGTATTTTTTATTACTTTTTAACGTATATACTTTGATTGGATAACTTAAACCTGACAAAATGAAGAAGCCGAATATTGTTTCAAAAACTCTTTCATTAATTATTAGGTTGTGGAAGAATTATTTCTGAATTCGAGACCAGCTCGTACACGATTCTTTATAGAAGTTGATTTTCGGTGGCCTAGAATTTTCCCCAGGCCAGCTAAAACTAGTGGAGTCTAGTAGTACAAAGTTATTTATTTTTTAAGAAAAAAACCTGAGAAACAAAATGAGAAGAAAGATTCACGTCGAATAATTGGCATATTAACGTTTACGTTTTTTCGTAAAATCCAAAAAACAAATCCAAAAAAACCCTTTTTGCTAACACGTCTAAAACTTCGCTTGAACTTTATTTGAGAAAAACCAAATTTTTTAGTCGACAAAGATTCAACGCAATTAATGCTAACATCAGTTCACTTCGAAAATTTCAAATTTTTTATCTGAATTACATGTGATCACCGAGTACCGCGCCGACTCCTATAACAATAAAAACATCATGTAAATATCAAAAACCAAACAATTTAGAAGCCTAATTTCTGTTCATGATTAGTGTTTTAACCTTGGTTAGTTTTCACCGGGAGAATTCAATTTTTTCTATTTAAAATTTTCATTTTTGTACATATTTATTGTGATATGGCTGATTTTGGTGAAACTCTAAAAACAGACTTATAGAAGTCAAATTTACTTATTCATTTAGTCGCAATTGATTCTCAGTGCCGATTTAAACCGGAGATTTGTATTTATTTTTTTTCAATTTGAAACAAACAAAGAAAAATAATTTTTGCATGCACCCAGAACCCTCTTAAGACTTCAATTTAGTAATTTTCTTTATAACCTTACTTCTCAACCTGACTTCCTACAAACTCATATCTCGCAAGCAATTTTCAACCTTATAAGGGTTTAACAGTAGGTTCGAATGACGTGAAGCACCAAAATAGGGTAAAAATTTAAGTAATCGACGAAAAGCAAATCTAATAAAAGTTATAAAAAACTAAATTTTGGAAATATATCTTGAAATTATGACGTCCATTCATGACGCCCACAAAATAATTTGTCATAAAAATTTCAAAAAAATTCGGCTATATATTGGCCTATTCGGCGATATTGGCACTGGAAGTATTTGAGCTAGAAATCGTGACATTGCGTAGGTTTTTTTGGTGATTTCGGCAAATTTGGCCATATTGGGTCGGCGATATCGCCCCCCCCGAGTATAAGTTAGTACCCATAAGTATACCTATGTCAAGCCTACGTGCGCCAGACATAAAATACTGATATAAAGGGATAAGGCTTGCATAATTGACAGAAACCGATCTCATGAAACATGACATTAAATCAGAAAATTTGATTCTGAGAGTTTAAAAACATAATATACTAAATATATAGTAAATATTCTCGGTTTCCTTAGAAATAATAAAATTTAAAAATATTTTGGTTTATTGAAAATGAACGTTGAAAAAGGCGAATGTACAAATATGTTAATATCACTTCAGCATTACTGAGTTTATTTTTCTCGGATTCGACGCTGAAGAATCAATTTTTCACGAAACTTTGCGTTCATTTTTTAAACCCGAATTTTAATTGACTCTTACGTCCCAAAAATAAACCATACCTTTATATGTTTTTTGCATATAATTATCGGCCGTTTTTCTGAGGAGGATTATTAATCCTGGATTAGGAACAAAGTTGCAATAATTGAATAGATACATCTCATCTCGAAATAAAAAGGTATTACAAAACCGAATAGAAAAACCCTGGTTTTTAAGGGGATTATCAAAGCTGTTCATTACGGTTTCGTAGTTTCAATTTAATTTATATCAACTTTGTTTCTTATTCAGCTTCAGGAAAACGCAAATTAATGCATTCAAAAAATACTTATCATTATGACTTTTTTTCCAAAATTTATAAATATAAAATTATTGTAAAAAACATCCGAATTATGAAAAAACATGATTTGTTCTTCGAAATTTAAATTGTAATTAAAAAGCATAACGATAATACAGCTTCAATTTCCGTCTGAATTTCAAGTTTTTTGTCTTTTTTCTACAATTACGCCATTTTCAAAGTTAAAATTAAAAGTATATTGTTGATTTGAGCTGTCCAATGAAAATGGAGCGTGATTAATAGATTGTTGATAACTTGTAGCCTCTTATGTTTTCCTCGTCTCACTCATGTGACCCTAGAGATTTGGATCTTCACTTTCAACTTTCGCTTTATAAAAATAAAATTTCTAGAATTTTATTCCCGAAAATTTAACTCTTCAAATCGATCATAAATAAAAGATTGAAGGTTGATCTCATAAGAGTTTTCTGTTAACAGCGCTCAAAGTAGACCCTTCTGAAAGGCTCTGGTGCCTCCGCGGATTTTTTTTATATGCTTCCAAATATTAACGGTTTCAAACATGACAAAATAATTTCTCAAATTTAAAAACAGGGTGCAAAATAATACCCTGATCGGCTTAATATTTTTAGGTCTTTAAAAAGCCGCTTATTAAGCCTGTCCATATCTTCAAATGAACTTTTCAGGCATAAATGTATTTAACTTTATTTATAGAATGATTTTTTTATATATTATTTTATTTCCTACATTAAATTGCTTTTCACTGTGGCGCTCGACTTTTTGGAGCTTTGGCAATAGTAAGTTATAAATATTTCAAATTGTCCAGACCAAATGTTCAAAATTCTAAAATACAGGTGGGGGCATTATCGCCGAAAGTTTTTTTCCAACAAAAATTTGGCAATATTGGCACTTTTGGCGATATGGGGACAGAAATAAATTTTGAACTTTAAGGGGGTTGTCCATGCTGGAAAGTCTTTTTCGAAGGCTCATAACTTTTTATTCCTTCATAACAATCTTATGAAAATCTCAAGAATAGTAGTTCGTAATCTCTGAAACACATTTTACTTCTGACTTGTTTCATAGCATGTTCGACCAACCGGTAAATTGAGTTAACCGCGAGCAAATTTTTTTCTGAAAGTCCTATTTCTTTCGCGCTTTATTTCAAAACAACGTCATTTTTGGAATGTAACAAGCCAAAGGGGTGGTGAGCAAAATATTGTAAGGATTTTTTGAATTTCGGTGTAAATCTACAAAAAAGTGCGCGAAATCGAAAATTTTGAATATGAAAATGAGAATTAGACAATTTAAATGCCACCAAGATTCCTTCGGTACGGTTTGCTGGAAACGATATTAGCAACTATGGTCTGATTTTGAACACAGCGGATTCTAAAAAAAAATTTAACTTTTTCATCAAAATTATTTTTTGATCTCTAGCACCGTTTCTGATATAGCAATGAATTTTCAAAAAAAAAAATTTCTGACAAATAATATTGGCATTATGTAATTTTCGGATATGTGGATATGACGGTATACTTCAATGGAGAGAAATACCAGCAATCAGGTTTTATGCATTTAAAAGTTGATGTGATAATATTTTCTAAAAATGAATCAATTTTTGACCTTTCAAGGTTACGGACTACAATATACAATTGGAAAAATAAACGTTCACTCAATTCTCACAAAAGATATTTGATTTTTAAAAACGGCACCCACAGTCCCCTTAATGTGTTTAAGGGCCTCGGTGCATTTTGGCAGATTTGCACTTTTTCAATTTTTTTTGTCTTTACGGGAAACTTTTTGCCACCTCATAATTTTCGAATAAAAAGTATTTCAAACGTAAGTTGCCACTTTTGAGCTCACTTTGT
>SCLH01000503.1:156830-168483 GCA_004367855.1 Oikopleura vanhoeffeni
AATTACAGACATTAAATATTTCATAGCTCAGATTTGAGCAGATTTCAAACTGCTCAATATTCCGCATTTTTGAAATATCCTGGGCTTCGGTAAAGCGGCCCTCGATCCATGATCTCTTTTAACACCTTTTGCTTAATCCGAGAGATGGGTTTGAGGGCCAATCCGAACACTTCCTAAGGACCCCTCCTAGCCACTCATGATTGCCGTTTTCAGCCCACATCCTCTCAGATTAGCAAAAGGTGTTAAGGGTATAGATTATTATATTCGCACTCAAAACCCATAAATGCTATTTCAATGGATTATCCATAAATTTTTATTCTTTGTAATTAAGATGCTTAAAAGACGACCTGTGGCCAAATGTCGACGAAGAATGAAGCGCAAATACTCGACGCTCGTTGTGGCGTGCTTTTTTTCCTTCTGACAATATCCGCACTCACGCGTCTTGCGAAGGATGCTAAAGCGCTGGGTGCCTAGATTTTGATTGAGTTCCGTTTGATTTGGGATATAAATGGTGAATATTATCTTCTCGCTTTTTTTCTACTTCTATTTGCCAGAAATACAGTCCACAAGAAGACCAGCTCAAATTGTGTTTTAATCATTAATTGCAGCATTTATGTCAGGATTGTAAATATCACAAAATGTTGAAATACATAATGAGCATGTTAGCGTGTCCGATCATTTGATTTTTTGGGTTAAACTTTTCAGATTAACCAGCGAAATGAAATTGCGCGTTCTTGTGGTGAGATTTTATTTCTCAAAAAGCAATGTTTTTCGAAACAAAAAAGTAGTTTCTTCCTAGAAATCTATTTTTTTACCAAAAAAAGATTATTTTATCGAGTCATAACTTCGAGCGCGTCCGAACTAGCCGATGGGGAATTTGTTTTTAAATAAGTAAATACGGAAAATTTCGCTATAGTTTGAATTCACATGACACCAAAATTTTGTTTTACAATTTTTCATCTGGTATCTATTCGGGATTCCTGGCCCGTGTTTTTACTAGATTTGTGCTAAAATGTTTATTGTAATTCGGCGTTTGCAAACAACATCTCATCCGAACTTTATTCCTAGATAGTTAAAACTGAGTCGTTATGCGATTACGACACTTCCTGGTCCGTTTGTTTGCTAGAATATTTTTAGAAGTTTTGCCTACGTTCTCTTCGATCCACGAAAGACGTTTTAAGATTTAGGCACTTTCCTGAGTATTCGCTCAATTTGTTCGTTTTAAAAACTTCCTGGTATTTATTGATAATTTTTTCGTTTAAAAACTTTCCTGGTCTTTTTTGCTTAGTTTTTTTTGTTCAAAAAAACTTCCTGGTTGTTATGAAATTTTTTCGTTTAAAAACTTGATGGTCGTTTTTTTGCTTTCTGAACAGCGGACGAAATATGTGGCGCCCGAGAGTCAAAGATCGGCGGTGCGAGAAAACATGAAGCCAGCTTCTTCAAGTTTTTTATTTCTTCTCTGCGAGCCTTAAAAATCTTATCGTTTGGGGCACTTTCTTAGACTAATTTCATAAAAATCGGAATTTATTGTGATTAAAGCGGATCATGAAGTTTATGGTCTGTGATTCCGCGAAAAACTAGAAATCAAGCTGTTCAGAAATCCTCTTTCTTCTGATTGAATTCTTGACATTTGGACTTTATTGATTCGATCTTTTCTCGTCGTTAAGTTATCAACTTGACGGAATTTCTTTTGTGTAATTAGCTACTTGAAAGCAGCCTAAGTAGCAATCAGGTAAGTTAAACGAACATGAAGATCGGACAGATTGTTTTCTAGATTTGATAGCAATATCAGACAATTTTATAATGATTTTAGTAATCAGATTTTGTCTAAAAAATAGAAAAAATTATTAAAATTCAATCTTATTAAATTGACGATTAAACTTGTGAGCATATAAAAAAAGTCCGCCAGCACCAGAGCCACAATTGTGGCGTCTACTTTGCATGTTGTTCACAGAAAGCTTAAGGCAGTGTGGAGGGTTTAAATTTTGTCTGCATAAGAAGTTTGAAAGTCTATTTTTGCATTCGACATTTCATATTCTAGAATTTTATTTTGAAGTTCTAGAAAAACCAGTGATTAAAAGCATGGTGTACGCTATCACGGATACACGGTCACAGCTTGTCTCTCAATTTTTATCTCTTGTCGAAACAATGCACAAGAATTGGCACGCCATGTTTTTGTTCCGTTTTGATTTATATGCTCATTAAATCAAAAGTATTTTATAAGTCAAAATTTTGAGGTTGAAAAATCCATGATTTTTGATGAAAAATGTTTATTTTTCCCTATAAAGCAGTAATGGCTTTTCTATTATTTTTCACTAATATGGTAAGGAAGATACAAACTGTGGACAATTTTTGATTGTTAAATTCACTTTTATAAGTAACTAATTTTTCATGTGATACTTGAAGTTGAAAAAATTAGATATTATCACTTCCTAAGGAAAATGTCTGCCCTAGATAACCAATAAATGTTTATTTCAACTGTTATGCATGCACAAACACTTTCTAAACTGGCTAATGCTCACATGTTGTTTGTATGTCCAGTTCCGAAATCATTTTTTACGGAAGTTGAAACATAGGGCTCCAAAATCCTGCATAAATCAACTCTCCGTAATGCCGGCAACAAAAACATTCGAAAACAATCACATTATTTTCTGCAAAGCCAAATCTATTCTTGTATAATCTATTGGTGAAACAAAAGATTCCTCGATCCAATTTTTGTCTTTTTTTGATGATTTTAGGGTATGCTGGAGCCACAACTTCGTGGCTTCTGTGCTTCCACAAGGGTTAAATTTGAAAAATTAATTCAAAGTTATGCAACTGTAGTAAATAAGATTAAAAAATTGTAAATGATCAAAAGCGGAAAAACCTTCTTTTTTATTTCGATTAATTTTGTGTGCGTCATGAATGACGTCATGATAAAAAGTACAATTTCAAAATCAACTTTTTGATTTCTTGTAGATTACGTTTGTTGAAGAGCTTACGCATTTTGGTGATGAACTTGATTTAAACCAGCTTCCAAAAGGGATAGGGGAGAAGAAGGAAACTGAGGGGATAGGGATGGGATAGGGATGGAAATTCATCAGCATAGAGAGATAAGGGATCCTGTCCGTCCCATCCCGTTCTATCCTAGTCTCATTTTTTATCCTTTCTATCCCTATCCCCTTTTTGCATAAGCATAATGTAAAAACACTCTTTCAGAAATTTTTTTCGTATTTAAAAAACGGCGACAAAAAAGAGATAAGGCTATCCGGACCCGGGATAAAGGATAATCTATCCCGGTGATCCCGTTTTGGGGGATTAAAACGGGATAGGGAATAGGACTTGGCGGGATGCATCCTTGTTGGAAGCCTGATTTTAAACCTTACAAACTCCCTTAAACTTAACATATTTGTTTAACATATGACGTCATTTTGAACGTACGTTTAATTTCTTTTATCGCAAACTGATTTTATCCCCATATCGCCGAAAGGGCTAATATGCCCGAAAAGTTCATATCGCCGAAAATTTTGTGAGACAACTTTCCGCGATATTGGGCTTCACCCTGCTTTTTTCAGTTGTTTTTTGGCTGAATTAGTCTCGACAAAAAATGAGCTTCATTTATTCGGACAAGTTATGCTTTTTAAGGGTTTTTAGATAAGTACAACCGTGGATGATCGACTAAAAGCTCCTTAATCTAAAAAATCTTCAAGTGTGGACCCAATTGATAATTCAAGCGTATTGTTCAACGGCACCAAAAACATATTCCTGGGACATTCGCGGTTTATTGAAGCTGCAATGACTTTTTTAAAACCGTTTAACGCGAGACCAAGCCTTACGTAGTACGAAACGCCTTCATCCTGGGACTGATTATTTCGATGCTCAAATTTTTATTTGTTGAGTAACTTCAAAGAAAAATATCTACAATGATTGAATTTCGACATGAGAACTTTGGATAAAAACTTTGTTTTAGACAGCAAAACGTTGCAATTGGACGAAACACAAAAAATTGTGGAAAGCGGTCACCATTTACATGCGACAATTTCAAAGTGCAAAAAAGTTGCATGCCAGACATAGACTGTGTCCATAGCTTACAAGGAGATCAAATTATTTTGCGCTCTGATAAATTAAGTAGTCGTTTCGAAATATTTTTGTTACCTAAACTAGGGTGTTCCGCAGTCGAGCAAACATTTCAAAAACTGCCATTTTTACGTAAATTTTAACAGTTGATGACGAAAATGACTGTTATTTCGAAAAAAATTAATAAAGCTGAATTCTGAATTGGGTTCCAAATTTAAACCATCAGGATCCAGGAAAATTTATTCATCAGTTTAACTGATTTATGTGGTGATTTCCGGAAATATATATTTGTAAGTATGTTATTTCTCAAGTTTGTTTTTTTTGCGCTGGAAATTTAAAAATTCGCACAAATGGCCAATATTTGGCTAAATTAGTCTCTAGCGCCGTGCGAAGTATATGTGAGCCGTGAATATTATTTTCAGTTCCAAAATTTTTTCTGCATCGTTCAAAATAAATGACAAGAAAAATATATATTTAATTCAGCACAAAAAAGTTCATGAAAATGTTGGAAAATATGGCGATTTTGATTAGTTTAATGTCGACAATGAGAATCTCGATTGTAGACCATTTCATTTCTCTCATTTTATTCGCCCAAAAGAAGCAGAAAAACAATTATCGCGAGTGGTGATTATATTCATTGCTCAACATATATTGGCGTGGCGCGTGAGAGACTTTGAGCAAAATTAACTAATTTTTGGCCGTTTTTTAAGATTCACAGTCTAAAAAGGGCATTTCCTAAATAAAACATTGAACAAATATATTATTTGAATTCAGGCACAAATTAAGGATTCATAAAATGTTTCAAAATGCATCGAATCTGCATTGCTTTAAATTTCGACTTAATGAGAATCTCAATGACGTCCCACTTTATTTTTCTCATTTTATTCTAGAACAGATGCAGAAAAATAATTATTGCGAACGGAAAATAATACTTACGCGCTCAAATGATATTCGAGCGCTAGAGCGAAAATTAAAGTTTCAAATAAAGATTTTGGCGTCAAAATTAAAAATTTATCAATAAGGAAATCTTTTTCTTCCTTATCAAATTTTGCACCTGCAGAGCTTATTCCGACGTATCTAGCTTGCTAAAAAATGACCTGGATCTGACTGCGGACACCACTAACCTAAACTTTACTTTATTTGTCGTCCTTTTGTTAGAATTTTGCTTGCAGTGCTCCCAAAAGCACGATTTGAATACACTCGGAATTGCCAAAATATTTCGGATAAACATAAAGAAAAAAAGTTGTTCATTTCAAAAAATGTCTCAGACAATCGGACGAATCAGTGTGCGGTTTCTTGATTGGTGTCGATAATTAATGTGTACAGATTCATACAATCAAAAATATGTTCGCTTGCAAAAACGGCAGCATTGACACTCAAAGGAGGTTTTTTGCAAAATAAAATACCGAAGCCGGTAAAAAACTTTTTATTTTTTTTTGAATCGTTACCAGACCCCTCTATATAGTGTTATTACTTGCGAAACTGTGTGACATAAAGTTGATTAGTTTCAAAGAGTTAAAACAAAATATTATGGAATTATATTCTCTAGGACCCGACATTTGAGAGCTTGATTTTGCAAAGTTGTTTGAAACAACATGAGTTCCCATAAAACTTCAGGATTTCCTCTTTGATCAAAAATAAATTTCGATTGTTATTGTAAACTAGTCTGAAAGTGCCACAAACCGAATAATTTTTAAGGCTCGCATGAGAGAGATAAAAAATTGAAAAAGCTGCTTCATTTTTCTTCACCCCGAATCTTTGCTCTCGGGCGCCACAATTTCGTCCCGCCCTGTTCAGAAAGCAAAAACGGAACCATCAAGTTTTTAAACGAAAAAAATTATCAATAAACAACCAGGAAGTTTTTTGACAAAAAATAAAGCAAAAAACGACCAGGAAGTTTTTAAACGAAAAAAAATTATCAATAAATAACCAAGGAAGTTTTTAAACGAAAAAATTGGCGAATACTAACAGGAAGTGCCTAAATCTTAAAACGAATCTTCTTTCGTGATCGAACAGAGAACGTAGGGCAAAACTTCTAAAAATAATTCTGAGCAAAAAACGACCAGGAAGTGTCGTATCGATATCCGCGTGAAGAATAAAATAAAAAATGTCCATCGGACTATTTTTTGAGTTGTTTCTAAGATATGAAATTACATCCAAAAAACATATTTTAAAAAATTGAGAACTCGAAAAAAAAAATTAATATTAGACAATTTTCCGGATTCTCACGAATCTCAAACTTCTGATATAAGCTCTAGGATCCTGGTTTCTGTGAAAAAGCCTGAAGGACTCGTGTTTTAACCGCGGTTAACAAGATGGTTGGTGAGAGTGCTACAAATTGTGATTGAATCGCAGATCAAAGAGTATTTTTTTTTTTTTTTTTTTTTTTTTTTTTTTTTTTTTTGTTTTTTTTTTTTTTTTTTTTTTTTTTGATCTTCTAATGGTAGGTGTTCAAAAATGTCCAGTCTGCATTTGTCTAACCGTACGAAGCCTCTGGAATTTGAGAACTCGAAAAACAAAAATTAAGGGTATTTAATAATAACGAAAATGATCATTTCTTAACAAATTCGACGTTGTGAATTTTAATTGTTTCTATAAATTTATCAATCAAATTTGAAAATTTCAAAAATTTTATCAAAAATTTTTGATTCTAGAAACCAAAATTGTTGATTTCAAAATAATTTTTCTTGAATTTTTTTTCAATTTAAAAGATGAATTTCTGAACAAAATTAAGATGGAATTCGGTTGGTAAAATGATATGGTTCCAGGTTTTAATTATTTTTTCGTAAAATATGAGCAATTTAGATACCATAGAAAATAAACAAATTTAACGGTATTATACTGTAGGGTGATTTCGCTTGAAATCGAAATTTTTGGAGATTTAATTCAAAATATTTTTGAACATAAAATTTATGAGATTTCAAAAATTTTGATTTTGAGCGAGATCACCCTACACTATAATACCGTTAAATTGTTTTATTTTATATGGTATCTAAATTNAATTTGATGCACAAATTGAAAATTTTCTATATTTTTTCAAGGAGGAGTAGGCTTTTGCGTGAGGCTCCCAAATACGCTGTTTTGACCACTAGGGGCAAAATTTTCGAAAAAACTCTCCGCTCCGAGATGCGCATTTATATTTGGAAGTTGAATCGCAAATAACAAGAAAAAGTGATGAGGAATGAATGAGGAGTAGGCTTTTTAGTGCTTTCAGGGACGCCTACTAAAAACCATTTTCTGAGCGTAGGTTGAGGTACCAGATGCTCTGAATAGTACTGGCACCTTCCTTAAGAGTTGTACTACGTATTTGGAAAATAAATTATTATTTCTGAAGTCAGGTTTCTCAGAAACTTCACTTGAAAATGTGTAAAAAAGAGCCCAATTATCATCGCCCACATCCTTAAAGTCAAAAAAAAAATAATGACGTATTATCTACTCGATTTTTATTTCTGGAATTATCACACCGAGTAGATTGTGACGGGTTATCTACACAACCAGTCCGCGAGAGCCTCACCAGGAGCAAATTTTTACTTTTCTTTATGAGGACAATTACGCGTATGAAATGATTTTGTTCTTGCGGTGAAAAACATTTCATTCTTGTTCTCAATAACTTTAATTGTGAACTGATGTACAATGAATCCTTTTCCCAACCTAAGTTCATCTTGAAAATCCTTGCTATCTCTATAGCACGTGTTCGAATCTCTCTAATATTGTCTTGGGCAGCAGTGTTCTAAAACGGGATCGGGATTTACGAAAAAAATGATTAGAACCTTGAACCATATCATTTTACCAACCGAACTCTATCTCAAAAATGTTAATTCGAACTCGCGCTATTGAGATCAGGGATTGGCATGAAGAAGATAAAATCCTATTCGCATCGGATCGTATCGGAAAAAACGATACGATCATACTTGATTCATAATTTTCAATACGATTCCGATCCAGTTTTGCGGATCGTATCGTGATGGGGTGAAATTTTAATGTATTGGATCGGAGGGGGTAAGATTTTAACTGTATTGGATCGTATCGGAGCGGGGTGAAATTTTTACTTGTATTGGATCGTAGTCGACTGACCCTTAATTTTAATCATATTGGGATCGGATCGTATCAGAAAAAACGATACGATTCCAATCTGATCCCATAATTTCCAATACAATCCGATCCAGTTTTTGCCGATCCCTGGCGTTGATATAAGCCCATTGTGTTATTAAAACCCAAGCATTCTTATACAGAATAAGTTAATGCTGATTCAGACCAAGTATAACGGTATTAATGTGAACACAAAAAGTATTTTGTGTCAGTCGAGGGAGACGCACTCAGAGAAAAATATTAAATATAGCAAGGTAACTAACGTAATATTTTAGCCAGCTTGAAAGATGTTTCCAGCTGGGCCTAGGGACTGGTTGGTAGGGCTATCGGGGGACAATAGCGGCTTAACATCCGCCGATAGCAGCACCTCCTTTAAAGGTTGGCTACCTCTAAAGGAGACCTTCTCAAGTCCCGCAAATATTCGTACAGCTACTTTTCTGTCCCCTTTTTTTTCTTTTAGTTAACGTAATTTGCTGGCCATTTTATACATGTAAATAAAATCACCGGTAATCAAAATAGTGTGTCCCTGATTATTTTTTTGCACCGGGCAATGCACACTACCCCTTAAGATGGGCCCTGTTTTTTAGGTCGGTTGACCCATACTAAAGCACTTAGTTTAACGTTGGTTAACAGTTTGAACTTTAGTTGTCTGGAGTTGATTGTGATTATATATACATCAGCACCGCGTATACATCGATACCACCAAAATGTGCTTAGTCTTTGGCCGATATATAAGCAGGCGAAACGTACCCCAGTCATATTATATCGTTCGTTAATTAGGATCCATGGGTCCACATAGAGTAAAATTTTAAACGCTTTTTTCAAGTTGATGAACACTGGTTTTAGTTAATGTTTTCACTGTAATGCTATTTATTTTCATTATTGAAATTGGTGTGTTAATTACGTGACATCAGAGTTTAAGAATCTGAACTTCATCGCGTTGGATAAAACTATGCGTAGACCACACCCAAATACAACTGTGAAATTCACTCCATTATCAACCAAAAATCAAAATTTCAAAACAAAAATGAGATAATGTTAATAACGTATTGTTTTCAGTTATTAAGATCATTATATATTAACACATAATACATAATAATACTAATGTGGCATATTTCAAAATTTCAATTTCCGCTACTCTGATAATTATTCATGAAAAAAGAATGATCAATAATTTTCATTAGTTATTCAAAATTTCAATTTCCGCATACTCTGATTAATTATTCATTACAAAAAAATCGATCAATAATTTTATATTGTGATTTTTTTTCAAAAATTAAATTTAGCCATTTTCAAATCAAAAAAATGATCAATAATTTTTCATTATGTGTTTTTTTTCAAAAAAAATGATGATACTGTGTACACTTGGAAGGCTGTTAATATATAATGAACTTATTGTATTAGTAACATTAATGATTTTTATAATTTTCAAATATAATGATATTTATTCGCCCCCTTCTGGTTTCACTGTTGAACCTTTTCTAGAAAGTTTTCTTCCCGGATTTCATGGTAAGACTGTAGTTGCTCCTATTTTTGCTTATAGGAAGTTATTGAAATGGTCAAAATTGCTTTCAACCAACCCCCTTTTACTTAAAAAACTTTAAGTTTCTCACCAGAAATATTAATAACCTTTACAAACCCCGCTGAAATTTTAAACAATATGAAAAATTATCTAATTCAGAAAGCGTGAGAATAGCTTTCGAGAGACGAGCACCAAAACCAATTCAGCTGTGTTCTGTTATGCAACCGTTCAACTCGGCACCTTGATAATAATGGGTTTCTGGCAAGTATTTCATCTGAAGAGGTTTTTTCTAAAGAAAAAATTAGTTTGACCAAAATTTTACTGTTAAAAATAAAATAGCAAAGGTTCTTTCGTGTTTACTAGTTGTTATGTAAGCCTACTTTGACAGTATCTGTATCCTGTATTATTCATTTAATTATATACCGTGAACATAACGCTTCCTTGTTTTGTTAAATAATAACACTTTGGTTTACGGCCCGTAAATTACGGGACAGTTAGAATCTAACTTTATAAATATTTGATTTAGTGAAATTTTATGTAATCTATTTAGAAGTGTAAAGAACAAAATTGGAGAACATACAAATTTTACGTACGAAAATCGTATAATACCGTAAAAATTAGGCCTCCTTTTTATTATCCGTTGCCAGATTTCGGGTTGTTTTTTAAACTTCCGAATACTTTCGAAAGAATGTCATTTCATGGGAATTCCACCTAACTATATCCCTTAACTAGTACTAATGTACTAGACCAAATTCGAAAAATATCTACCTTCCTCGTAAAGGGATATCCTAATAATATCCGCATATGATCGGTATATTTTTTAGATATATTATCCGTAATTGCGTGGGCTATAGGTTTTTGGTGCATCGAGTTTGAATATATTCATTAACATTAAGGGGGTGCGTGAAAGTGATTTGGGGATTTCAGAGGCTTCGTCCGGTTAGACAAATGCAGACTGGACATTTTTAAACATACATTAAGAAGATCTATCTTTGATCTCGCGATTCCATGAGACAGTTCAGGTCCACTCCAACAAATCATCTGGTTAACCGCGTTAATCACGAGTCCTCAGCTTATTTCAAAGAAACAAGGATCCTAGAGGCTTATTATCGGAAAGTTTTGAGATTTGATGAGAATCCGGAAAAATTGTCTGAATTTTAGTGTAGACGAGCTGTTTTTCGATTTTGCCTCAGGGTCAGCAATCTGGTTGAATGTGCCGAAAATGGTGTTTTTTCGACGGTTTGATTACAGGCTTTTTCTGTGGTAATGCAAGAAACGTCATTTTCGGAATGTAACAAGCCCAAGGGGTGGTGAACATCTTGCAGGAAGTACTTTTTCAAATTTCGACCTGATATTAAAGTGAGAATTAAGAAATTTTAAATGCCACAAAAGATTCCTTGGGTACGGTTTGCTGAAAACGATAACAGCAACTATGGTCTGATTTTGAACAGAAACGGTGCTAGAGATCAAAAATAATTTTGACGAAAAAGTTTAATAATTTTTTTCTAGAATCCGCTGTGTTCAAAATCAGACCATAGTTGCTAATATCGGTTTTCAGCAAAACCGTACTCAAGGAATTTCTTTGGTGGCATTTTATGTTTTTAATTCTCACTTTCATATTCAAAAATTGTCGATTTTTGCGCACTTTTTTGTCGATTTACAGCCAATTAGGCGGAAATTTCAAAAAAAGTACGACCGATTCGATGGTCATCACCCCTTTGGCTTGCTACATTCCAAAATGACGTTTCTTGCATTTCCACAGAAAAAGCCTTTTTATCTAAAACGTACCGAAAAACACCCTTTTTCCGGCACATTCGACCACTTGGCTGACCCCTGAAGGCAAAAATTCGAAAAAAAAGCTCCTTTTTACACTAAATATTCAGACAATTTTCCGGGATTCTCATCAATCTCAAAACTTTCCGATATTAAGCTCTAGGATCCTTGTTTTCTATTGAAAAAAAGCTCGTGTTAACCGCGGTTAACCAG
>SCLH01000503.1:183367-199635 GCA_004367855.1 Oikopleura vanhoeffeni
TTGTAAAAACTCAAAATTTTGACCAGTTTTTGCTCTCTAGCGACTTTTCAGTACATTATTGACCCATAGTTGCTAATACTTTCACTAGAAAGTCGACTCTTCCAGTTCCTTTGAGAGTATTTTCAAGTCTCTACGATGAACTTTAGCTTGACCTTGAACTTTGACCGGTCATTTGAGTTCGACCACGTGGTCGCCAGCCTTAGCCAAAAAAAACGGGTTCCTAAAAAACGCTTAATTTTCACCTGCCAAAAAAATTACCGGTTTAACTCTTCATATGGAGGCGCTAGAACTGGCTTCATGACACCCTGTAAAATCTCGAAAATTTGAGCGAAAAATCAATTTTTTTTTGAAAATTTTTTATAAACAAAAAAAATCTTTGGTCTCAAAATGACCAAAAAAAAATCTCTACAAGATAGCCTTAACACATTGAAACCGATTCTTGACTTTTGAAATTCCTTATTTCAAATCGTCCGGAATATCGGAACAAACCCCCGAAAATCCCCTTATTTTTAGTTTCAAGAATTTTGGTGAGTTTAAGAAATTGCTCATCAGACCGGAAATGCATTATCTGGATGCAATTTTTTGTTTATGGAGTTAAAGGAACCAGATAATAATCTACAGATATACTGATCAGGGTTATTTTCGCAGACGAATATTTTTACATTATTTATTTTGACACCCGGCACCACCTGGTTGTGCGAAAAGCAATTTCGTCTATCTCGCGACTGGGATCAAATAAGGATCTATTAATATACTTATGGGGTAGTTTTTCGAGCGAAAATTTTTTGTATCATTTATTTTGCTATCCGACACCACCTAGTCAATTTAAGTCAATTTTTGAAATGTTATTTTTGAAATCAGCCATTTTTGAGATAAAAAACTTGTCGTGTGTTTTAAAACACTCAGGTGCATGTACGTTATAAAACATCGCGTGCAGGTGGGGTTAATGCCTTTTTGTTTATTTTTCTCGATTTTGTTTCTTAACTTTTGTAGAAAATTGATTGAATTAGATTTTGAAAAAAAAATCATATGTTGGTAATAAGACAGTCCCATTGAGACTTCGGTTTCACACTCGATTTAAAAAAAGTGGTCGCTAACGACCATAAAGTAACTACGGGTCCAGAAATGGTCCGCCATGCTACGAGTTAAACTTTCACAAAAATGATGATAATTTATCTTTGATCAACTACTGACAAATGTACTTGTTAGATTTTTAAAATGAATGGCTCAATGGGGTCGGGGCATTTTGACAGATCCGGATATAGGCGCTTGATAAAAAACTTTTTACTGGGTATATATATTCCTTTTAATATACCAGCAAAGTTATGTTTTACAATCTAGGCAACTTTTGTTACTTTTGAATTTTCGAATTATTGCTTTTTTACAAAATTTTGCGTTCAAATTTAGCTTTTCGAATTCGTCAAATTTTGAGATATTTTTGGAAAAGTTCCGAAAATTATGAAAAATTTTCCTTATTTTCGTTAATTTTTTTTAATTATTTCTTTCAAATCAACGAGAAAAACTTTACAATATAACCACCGGCTGAAAATATTGAGAATGCCATTTTTGAAACGAAACTACGGTTTGGCAGAAATTCATCAAAGCCCTCTTTTATCAAGAATTAAGAAAATTTTAATTCACGGAAATTTGCCATATTGGTAAGTCGACCCATCAACCGCGTTAAATTTATTTCATGAAAGAAAATATTTCTTTCGATGTGCTAAAATTTCAGATTTTCTCGTCTTTTTAAAAATTTCAAGTTTGAATTTCGACGTGGAAATTGTATAAAAACAATTAATAAAATTTTAACTGGTGGTCGAGACCGTTTTTCACGGCTGCTGATTAATAAAAAATAAATTTTCCTTTAATTTAGACACCTTCGATAGCAAACGCGCGTTTTCAGAGTGTTTTTTCAAAAGACGATTTATTAAGTAAAAATAATCGATCTGAAAAAATCAGATTATACGAAGTTAGCTCAAAAGTGGCAACTTCCGTTCAAAAAAGTTATTATCCGAAAATTTCGAAGTGACAAAAAGTTGACAATCAAGAGACAAAAAAAAGAAAAAGTGCAAATTTGTCGAAATGAACCGACCCCCTTGAGGGTGTGGGTGTCGCTGATTTTGACAGTTTACGAAGCTATTTTTGGATAAACTAGCAGAGCTGATATCTCAAAAACTTTTGCATCTTGAAGAACAACTCTTCACGGTGATTTGTAATTTAACAGTAATCTGATTCAATCTCACCTACACCTACGCTTTTAAAAAGCCTCCTAAAAAACACTCAATACGCATTTTCTCCTTCAATTTTCACCATTTTTTATTATTTTTNGCTCTTTCCTCCAGCAGTTCTAACATACATGTCACAACACTTCTGGAAATTAAAAAATGTAACGTTTAATTCAACTAAATTCTATCCCTTGATCTCAAGTCAGCATGACCATGAGTTAAGCTCAAAAAATAATGATTTATGCCTTGTTCCATCAGTTTCCTCGTGATTCCAGACATCGATTTCAAATTTTAGACACTTTAAGTCAAATGTCGAATTTATTGAAAGAATATATGTGTGAGGCGAAGTTCTCTCCATTATCTGAGGATAGATCGGAGAAGGAGTGTTTAAGGAATGAAAAAAATCTTTGAATAGAAAATAAAGCTGTTGTTTTTTCGTATAAAAATTGTGTCGGCAACTTTTTTTCTCAAAAATTTTTATTTACTCAATACTTATGGTCGAAAATTTCAGAAAGAGATAATTACAGAGGTCTCTCCAACACTTTTTTAATCCTAAAAGCACTAAATTCGAAAATTCTGAAGTATTCATTAAAAAAAGTTCTCTTATTGTAAATAGATGAGAAATACTATATTTATTTCAAAATAAATATCTGATGTGTATCGGATTATTTGGTGTTATCTTTCGATGCAAAATAAGATATACAGAACGCACATGAATTTTTTATATTTTATAACTAAAGATGCTCTATCTCCGCTATCGCTGCAAATTTAAGCAGGTACAAACCTTTTGCCCTCCTTATATCCCTTGGTAGACAAGACCCCACAATTGTTGTTGCTCAGAATAGCCTAGAAAGATACAAACGAAAAATAGACACAAATACGAATGAGATCGAAGAATCTTTTTCTTTCAAATTCATTATAAGAGAATTTAGATGCGGTTCAAGAAAGAGTATTATTTATATTTTCTCTCGAATTTAATGGAATTGTATTCGACGTCTCGCAACTACGGGGATTGAATTATCAGGATCCTCCTCTTAGCTAGTAGCTTCTTCACTTGCCGTGGACAAATACACTCATCTTCGTGAACCTAAAACGAATATCTGACGGTTATAAAATAACAATAATTGTAGCATTTAGCCAATTTTAGGAAAGTTTTTTATGCAAGCACAAAAACAGATATGCCTAAATAAAACACTAATTTGGTAGGGCTCATATAGGTTTGGAAGTGGCAGTATAATTAAGCTTTTTTTAAATGAAGGTGTAAGATATTATAATTTTCAACTTCAAAACTGAATCCAATGTTAAACAAATTTAGAATCTTAAGAATTAAGGTTAGAATGTAGACCATATACAAACACATTGATCCGAAAATCACAGTTTAGTAACTGTCAAAATTAATAATCAACCTATAAAGTTCTGCCAAGAATGTTGAAAACAATTATATTTAAGAAATAGAGAAATGCCATTAATGTCAAATTTGCTTTAGACGAACAATTATATACATTTCTGTTTCATCACCAAATATCGGATTTTTTTCCGGAATACAAAAATTATGGCTATTGTATACTTATTAAAAATTACCTTGCCTTTGATTTGAATGAAAATAATATCCAGAGAGCGTACAAAACAGAACGTAGGCAACCATTCCTCTTTGATACCAGCTTGATCTATGCGGACACTGAAAGGGCCTTTGAGAAATATATAAAGAAGTTTGTCCAGAGAGTCGACATTTATCATGTTACCTACTAAAAACCCGCACTTTAAACGGATGTGTTACTCAACCGTTGTTGATATAGTGGCAGTTCCTTGTCTTTGTAACACTGAATTCTCTTTCTAAGCAACAGATTAATAAAAATTTTAAAATTCTAAGGATTAACTTAGAACGTCGAATGCAAAAATGACGTTTCAGAGTACATTCCTTATGACACGAGCGAAAATATCTCTGAAAACTTAATAAACATGCCCTTACAGCTTCTTTGTGAACAAATTCAGCCAGCTAAGAGCCACAAGGGGCTCTTGTCGTCCTTTGGCAGGAACTTTTTTTTTTTAATATGGCACACTATAACGCGTTGGAAGGATTGTGGGCTATGCAGTAGTTATTTTCGACCGGTCCTCTAAATTGCGGTATCCATTTGATTGTTGTATCACGATCATCCGCACACGGAACAAATATGATTACTATATAACAAAAAAAAGTTTTATTACTATTCGGTGAATAACTAGTTCTAGAATAATCGATTTGCTTGCAAAACAATTTTTTATTAACAATTTGAGACATATGAAGTCTCAAATTACGAAGAATATAATTACAAGCAAAAAATAGACTAATGACAGTATTTCAGTCGTTATAATCTGTTAAGATTTTTGCTCCTTTTCTGATAATATTTAAATTTACCTATCAAGTAATGTGGCGCGCATTAATCAGCATGATAATAGGATTGCGAGAAATTAAAAAAGAATTATTAATTTCTTGTTCGATAAGTTTAATAAATAAAGAGAAGGATTTATGAAAGAGAAAAGAATCGCATGTACCGGTTCGTGAGGTATACTTGTTTTGTAATGAATCTATCACATTTTTGCCTATATTGTAACCTATGAGCGAAGGAATTTTCAAAAATGAATTTTCGGCGAAATTAAGGATGAATTTATAAAAACATTCTTGGTTGCAATTGTAGAGAATTTTTTGACCAAGTAAGTATCGGCATTAATGTGATTTTTGGATACGTGGATGAGTACGGTAAACGTTCACTGGAAGAAAACAGCAATTAGGTTTAATGCATTTTAAGGTTAGTGGAAAGATATTTTCTAAAAATGAAATCAGATTTTTGACTTTGTCAAGGTTACGGACTACATAATACAATGAAAAATAAACGTTCACTCAATTCTGCACAAAGAATTTGAGATTTTAAAAAGGGCTTATTTTTCCCCAGCAAATAAGCCTTTCAAAACTCAAAGTATCTTTTGCTAGAATTGAGTAAATTGTTTATTTTTCCAATTGTATATGTAAGTCCGTAACCTTAAAAGTCAAAAATATTCATTTAGAAAATATTATCACATCAACCTTTAAATGCATAAAACCTATTGCGGCTTTTTAACTCTCCATTGGCTATCTTATTTATGTCTCAAAAGATCACATTAAGATGCCGATATTATGATCAGACAAAAAGTTCTTTACAATCTATCTAAAATATATAAAAATTTGATCCTTAATTTGCCGGAATTATTTTGAAAAATTGCTTTGCTATGAGTTCAAAATATATAGCAAATGAAAATTTCTTTAAGAAAACGGATATTTCCACGAACGGCAACGCATTGCGATTTTTTTTCTTTTTATCAGAGGATTCTTCGTGAATCTTACAGCTAATTTCAAACTGAAAAATTATAAATTCATTTCTGTCAGATTTTTTATGTGGCAATCACTGTTTTATGCAGATTTACTGCGCGTCATTAATACATTTGATTACTAATCAATGATTAGGCTTAAAATTAAATTTGAAAAAGGAGCAAAAATCTTAAATAAATTATAATCTTGAAATACTTCATTGTGTAACTTTTTGCTGTGATATTATCTTCGTCATTTTGGACGACTATTCTAATGCTAGAATTTAATATAAATAAATATTTGGGGCAAGCAAATCCTGATATTCCTTACGAACTAGTTATTCGATAGAAAATTTTTTTGCTTGCAAATAATTTCTTATGTGCTGATGGTCGGATACAAGAATAGAATAAAACCGGAATTAGCGACGGTGGGTCGAAAATAACTACGGCAGCCACAAACCTTTAAGTGTGTCATCAAGACGTCATGTTTCAAAGATGTATTGCTAAGCACCTTTCCGTATTTTGCTTGATTCGGTTGGTGGAGGGGGTAATAAATGTCTAGCAATGTCGTTAACCATGTGGTCTACAACCACTGACGTGGATATGACTAGTGCGGGTGGGCGCGATGCAAGGGCCGAGTGGTGTAGTACAAGACTATATACTAACAACAACTTTGAAATTTGTAAATATTACCATCGGTCTCGTAGCTCGGTCTCGTAGCTCGGTCTCGTTAGATAATGCAGGGAACGGACGCCTGGGATCTTTTTTGTGAGCTTGATTATAATTATACATTTCAATTTACAGATTAAGCCGAGTTTAAAGCGCGAGACGGGCCTGAAGATTTGTTTGAACATGAGTTTTATAAAAAGCGATATCAGAACGGACACTGGGATTTTTTTGTACTGTATTATTAAAATTGAATACAATTTCAATTTAATAATTAAGTGAGCAGGTTAACAGGTTTAAGAAAAGTTAATTTGTGCAGTGAATTTGTATAAGTTCGAAAACTACAGTCCCCTGAAAAATCCAGGCCGCTCCTGGATTATCCTTTAAATTTCCCGGCCGGCGTCACCGCATTCAATATAGCATCCCTCGATAAAATCCCAGGTCCGCACCTTGAGTAATCGCCCTCCTAAAAAATCGCAGGTCCGCTCCTTCTTTGAAATTAAAATGGATAAAATATGTCACTAAAATCCCAGGTCCGTCCTAATTGATCCTTAGAACAATTAGATCAGCACCGTAGACCGACACCACAGACCCAATACATTTGCCGATCACCTATTAGTTGAGCGACGGCATAGATGTAAAATAACCATATACACGTCAAGTACCCCCCTAGGTAAGCATAGGTTAATGAGTATGTGCTAGACGTGTTGGTACTCGGCCTTTGTGGAGTACTAACCCGTAGAGTCATTTTGGGCAATATTCGCAAAGTCGTTTTTTTCTCTTAATTATTTAAACTTTAATTCCAGCCAATTATTTATCTTCGGCGACCTTTTAGGAGTTAATTATGTTGTCAAATGGTATTTACTTTTTTCGAAGAATAGATCGAATCCAACGTCTAGCAGATCTGAAAAAATCGTTTAAAATTCAAAGACTTTTTTGTCATTGTACCATAGGCCTAGTATCCAAAAACAATCGACGTTACGTAAAAATCAAGTCATGTAAGATTTGACTACATTTAAGTTGTAAATTTGTGTAGTATGAGAAACATTGCTAAAGGATCATTTTTTGAAAAAACATTACATTATTATGAATGACGAGCTACAATGGTTTGTATGCACATGATTATTTGCATTTGACCTGTGAGTCATGGCCATTTTGAGTGAGTTTTTATTTTATGTTTTCACCGATCTTAGATCCGCAACCATGGCACCGCTGTGTTGTGTAAAATCAACGAGAGACAGAAAAATATTTTGGGGTAAGTATCGCAAGTTTTGGCCACCGGGGACGATTGAGAATAAGGAGATTTCAAAGAAGTCAAAATCGGTTTTCAGAATGTGTTAAGGCTATCTTGTGAGGAGAATTGTTTTTGCGTGGTCATTTAAGACAAGATTTTTTGTTTGTTTATGAAAAAATTTTCGAAAAAAAAAATAAATCGATTTTCCGCTCAGAATTGTTCCGTAGATTTTAACAGGGGTGTCATGAAGCCAAGTCTAGCGCCTCCGTTGACAAAGTATAAAACCGGTAATTTTTTGGCAGTGAAAATTAAGCGTTTTTAGGAACCCTATTTTTTTTGGCTGAGGCTGGCCGACCACGTGGCGACCTCAAAGATGACCGGTCAGTGTCAAGGTCATAGTTCAAGTTCATCTCAACTTGAAAAGACCCCAATGAAGACCGGAGGGGTGACTTTCTAATGAAACTGTATTAGCACTATAGTAATGATGTAGCTAAAGGTCGCTAGGAAGAGCAAACTGTTCAAGCTCAAGGTCAATCTCAAGTTCAATCGTGATAGACTCGAAATGTACTCACAAAAGAATCGCAAGGGCGACTTTCTTAGTGAACGTAGTTAGCAATATGGGTCATTATGTACTCGAAGAGGGTCGTAGAGAGCAAAAACTGTCAAAATTTTGAGTTTTTAACAAGGCGTGCTGACAGTTCTAGCGACTCGATGTATGAAGAGTTTAAAGCCGGTTATTTTTTGGCAAGGTAAAAATTAATCCTCGTTTTTAAGAACCTGTATTTTGACTAGGTGCTAGCGACACACATGGCGGACCTCAAATGACCGGGTCAAAGTTCAAGGTCAAGCTAAAAGTTCATCGCTGAGAAGACTTGAAATAGCCCTCAAAGGAAAACGGAAGAGTCGACTTTTCTACGTGAAACGTATTACGCAACTGATGGGGTCAATATGTAGCTGAAAGAAGTGCTAAACGAAGGCAAAACTGGTCGAAATTTTGAGATTTACAAGGGGTGCTGAAGCCATTCGTGAAATCGCCGGTAGGACAGCTAAAAGCTGCATTGTTCGGCCAGATGAAATTTATCGTTTTTCATCAAATTGTATCTTGGCTAGGGTCAGCGACACGTGATCGTACCTTAAATAACCGGTCATATAGTCCAATGTCATTTTAGAAAGTTATGGTAAGACTTGAAAGTAACCCTCTAAAATAATCCGATAAGGTCGACGTTCTAAAAGAACATATTTATTGGATCTAACCAAGAAAAATGTATAGCTTGAAGTATTCGTCATCTATAAGATGTTGATGTATATAATATCACGAGTGTACCTATAAACTCGAAAAATAAAGGCACAAAAACTTTTGAATAATCTAGGTGAAAGTTCTCGAGAAATTTTGTTCATGTGCAGCTGCTTAACATGTCTGCAATTAAGGTGGTTTCAAGACTTGTATATGATGATAAAGTATCAGCTAGCTGTTTTAAGCTTAAAATTTTTTAATTTCAGTCAAAGTAGCAAAAGTTAATTTTCATCCAAAAGTTTGAAAAACTTTATTTAAGTTTTTATTGCTTCGGTAATTACAATCAAAATTTTACTCATCAATTTATACCAGAATAGTTGTTTTTATTTCAAAAAATTAAGTTTTAGCTTACAAAATATTTAAATAGACCACTCAAAACAGTTTCCAAAAATCTCCGGTCTGAACTCATCAGATCCAAAAGCCTTAGTCTTGTGGAGGCAGATTACGCTGAGCCGCATGTAAGTGTAAAGTTGGTCCTTTCAGTATACCAACGTAATATACTGAGCGATCACAAAACTGAAGGGAAAGTACATTGTAAATAAATGTTTATCCTACAAAAACCTTCCAATTCTGAGCGGAGGACTGAAAAATTGTACAACGATAGATGCGAGTGCGACTCTTTTAATTTTTACAAAACAAGGAGAACAAAAAATCTCCAGAAGCTGTCAAAGGCTGGTATTAGATACTATAATTTATTTTCTCGTTTTAAGAAATATAATAATTATGATTCCAATTGAAAAAACAAATTTATTTTTGACATTCCAAAAGCTCAAAAAGATCTTTTTCAAGTCGAACTCAAATTCCTATTGATTGTGTTTAATTCAAAACTAAATAACTTCATTTTATTGTTTTTTTAATCTTAAAATTGCAATATTAATACATAATCAAGGGATACACGTTCGGGGTTATTTTTTACCGTCATTAATAACACGGGCAGATAATTCGAGATATCAAAGTGGTTATCTTGTTTTCTGAACAATGCCTCAGTAATACAATCAGCAAAAACTTTGGGTGATGACAAGATGCGCAAATATTTTTGGTGCCGATAAAAAGTTATACGACTATACAAGGTAAAATTTTTTTAAATATTATGTGTTTTAACATTTTTGTTGAGAAGCAAACATGGAAAAAGTATTGTGTGAGTTGATTGGGTCAAGAATAAAGAAGTATCGTTATCGAACATATGAATACGTCATGGATTTAACCAAAAATTCGGCCTTGAAACGATTTACTTGAATAAATTTAATGATAATATAATTATAAGTCCTGAATGGCATATATACCATATGCATCACTTTTTTACAGGTGAAAAACATGGTCAACAATACGCAGCATGTTCAAACTCTAAATGCTTAAACCAATATTTCAGAACCCAACTTTGTTTTGATCGAAGGTCCAGTATAAAAAAGCGATCAGAACAGATAAAAATGGCTAAGGACTTAATTGTACTTGGCCCAAGAAACGCACGACTTGCCGTCATTTTTTTGTTCACTCTGTTTATCTGATTTATGTGAAGTTTGTTTACTGGATAACAAATCATCTGTAGCAAAGTCATAATTAAACCACTAAAGTCCCTTTTTTCTGATTTTCTCCGGTTCATCAAAGAGACCCTTGATGTTTTTAAATAAATTGATTACTTACAAACTATAAATCATTTCATAATTGAAACTGCTCCAGCAATCGGAGCATTCTTAAACCTTCCGCCAGTGTACAATTTGATCTCTACCGACTTTTCTGATCCTTATTTAGCCAGTATTTTAAATATTGTCAGGACAAACTGACAGCGAAGTTTATTGCCAATGGTTTCAAGTCATAGGTAATTCCCCTAGAATTAACTTTTAATTTTTGTCAACTTTTTGCTCCTTAGCGACTCTTCTGGTTATAAATTAACCGATTGGGTTTTTAAATCACGCTCAATTAAACGTCGACCCTTTCGATTAATTTTGAGGGTACTTTCAAGTCTTTTACCATGAACTCTGTAAAATGAACCACTGGACTTTGACCGTTTTAAGGTCGATCACGGGTGTGCTGACCTAGCCCAAATAACAATTCTGAAAGAAACTCGATAAATTTTCATCTGGCGAACAAATCAGCTATTTAGCTCGTCCTTACGGAGATTCAAGACTAGAATGCTCAGCACCCCTTGTAAATCTCTAAAATTCGAACCAGTTTTTGCCTCTTAGCGACTTTCAGTAATTATTGGACCCATAGTCTAAAATTTATTCACTAAAAATCGGACTTTCCGTCCTTGAGAGTATTTTCAAGTCTCTACGATGAACTTTAACTGACCTTGAACTTTGACCGGTCATCTTTGAGGGTCGATCTTATGTGTCGCTAGCCCTAGTCAAAAATACAGTTTTAAAACAATTAATTTTTACCTTGCAAAAGATAAACCTTTACATCTTTCAACAGTAGTCGCTAGAACGGCTTCACCGTCTGTAAAACTCAAAATTTTGACCAGTTTTGCTCTTAGCGCCTTATCAACATAAGTCGCCATAAGTTGCTATAACGTTCATAAGAAGTCGACCCTTGCGATTCTTTTGGGGTACTTCGAGTCTATAACGCATGAACTTGAAGTTGACCTTGAGTCTGAACATGTTTTGCTCTTAGGACCTGTCATAACATCAATTGACATAGTTGCTAAAGTATTCATAGATCGACCCCTCCGGTCTTTGGGTACTCACAAGTCTCTGAACTTCGAGGATTGACCTTGAACTTGACCGGGTCCATTTGAGTCGACCACGGGTCGCCACGCCTTAGCCAAAAAAAACGGGGTTTCTCTAAAGAAAACGCTCTAATTCTCACTGCCAAAATTGCGTATTAACTTTCATATGGAGGGGGAAAAACTGGACTCATACCTGTAAATCTTCGACAAATGAGCGAAATCAATTTTTTTGAAATATTTATATAATAAAATCTTTTGGTCTTCAAAATGAACAAAAAATTCCTACATACTGCCTATAACGTGAAACCGATTCTGCTTTGAAGATTCTTATCTAATCGTCCGGAATATGAACAACCACCAAAATCCCCTTATTTTTAGTTTCAAGAATTTGTGAGTTTAAAATTGCCCAGACCGGAAAGCCAGTCTGGATGCAATTTTTTTGTATTAGGGTAAAGACCAGATATATCTACAATATACGATCAGGGTTATTCGCAGACGAATAATTACATTATTTATTTTGACACCCGGCAACACCCTTGGAAAACAATTCGGCGTCTATCTCGCGACTGGCTCACAATAGATCTATTAATATCTATGGTATTTCGAGCGAAATTTTTTGTATATTTCTTTGCTATCGAACACATAGTCCAATGTCAATTGAAAATGGTTAGTTTTTTGAATCAGCATTTTAGATAAAAACCTTGTCGTGTGTTTAAAAACACTCAGGGCATGACTTTATAACGTCGCGTGCAGGTGGGGTTAATGCTTTTGTTTATTTCTCTCGATTTTGTTTCTCTAACTTGTAGAAAATGATTTAGATTGATTTTGAAGAAAAAACATAATTGTAATGTAAAACAGAGTGCCTGCGAACTCGGTTTCCACACTCGTTTAAAAAAGTGTCGCTAACCGACCATAAGTAACCGTCCAAAATGCCGCCAGTACGAGTTAAAACTTCACAAAATGATGATAATTATCTGATCATAACTAGACAATGACTGTTAGATTTTTAAAATGCCAGGCTAATGGGTCGGGGCATTTGACAGACGGATATAGGCGCTTGCATAAAAACTTTTTTATGGGTAATAATTTTTTATAGTATACCCAAAGTTATGTCTAATACAATCTAGAACTTTTTTTACTTTTGTTCGAAATTATGCGTTTTTTTAAAAAATTGCGTTCAAATAGAATTGCTGTCGAAATCGTGCAAATTTGAGATATTTTGGGAAAAGTTCCGAATATGAAGAAATTGTCCTTTATTCGTTAATTTTTTTAATTAGTCTTTTAAATCAACGAGAAAAACTTACAAATATACCGCTGAAATATAGAAATGCCATTTGAAACGAAACTAGGCGTTGGCAGAAAATTCTCAAAGCCCTCTATTCAAGAAATTAAAAAATTAATTCAGGAATTTGGCCATATGGAAGTCGAACCCACAAGCGGGTTAAATTATTTCATGAAAGAAAAATAGCTGTTCGATGTGCTAAAATTTCCAGATTTTTCCGTTTAAAATTTTCAAGTGAATTCCGACGTGGAAATTGTAAAAAACAATTAAAATTAACTGGTGTCGGAACGTTTTTTCACGGGCTGCTGATTAATAGAAAATAAATTTTTCCTTTAATTAAGACACCCTGATAAGCAAACCGGCGGTGGTTTCACAGAGTGTTTTTACAAAAGACGATTTTAATAATAATAATCGACTGAAAAATCAATATACGAAGTTGCTCAAAGAGGCAACCTTACCGTTCAAAAAAAGTTATGTACCATTTATTCGAAGAGGAAAAAAGGGGTTACAATCAAGAGCAAAAAAAAAAAGACAAAATCAATTTGTCGAAATAAACGACTCCCCTTGGAGGTTGGGTGTGCTGATCTTGACAGTTTAACGAAGCTCTATGGATAACTAACAGAGCTGATTATCAAAAACTTTTGCATCTTGAAGAACATCTTCACGTGATTTGTAATTAAACAGAATCCTGATTCAATCTCCTACACTCTACAGCTTTTAAAAAGCCCTCACTAAAAAACACTCAATACGCATTTTCTCCTTCAGATTCACCATTTTTTATTATTTTGTGGTCAGGTGCTCAGAGAGCTCACACCGCGACTACAAGGGTGACGTCGGTTTCAGAATTTCCTTAAAATATTGCAGACCTACAATTTGGGTAAAAAAAAAGACATGAAATATTAATTTTTGTATATTTTAAATGTCAAGTTCGGGCCAAGCGCCGCCCTTCAAAGTCCGTTCAAACTAAAATCAACATCTCCTCTCCTGAGTTTCCAATCGGGATGTAGAAATTCTTGTTGCCCAAAGGATCCTCAGAAAATCTATAAATCTGTGACCAAGAAAATTTTAAAATTTTAATTCCTGCTTCGCGAGATAAATTTTTTTTATCTTTCCAAAAAAAATTATTCAAAATTTCTAGAAAACGCATTACAGAATCAAGCCTTGATCATCTCATAAATATAACAAATGTTAATCGGAATGTGTAGTTATTTTTAAAATTGCTTTGATTTTGGGAATTGAAAAAATTTTTCATTTTTGTTTCTCGTCTATATTCGGTCGACACATATTTTATATTTAAAAAGCATTGTCCGTTTTTTTGATGATCATTCTCTTGAAAATGTTATCAACGGATTGGAAACTGCTTCACTTCTGGCCGCATCAAAGAAGTTTTCAAAGACGAAACAGCGCGCAAAAATAAATTCTCTGGATTTGTATTTATCAACAGCTTTAGCGAATATTGCCTGCGATTGAGTTGACTCACATATTTCGTTACATCAAAGATTCAAACTAATTTGAGTCCGCTCTTTCATAAAAAATCCCTTATAAAAATGAGTATTCCATGTTTTATTTAAAGAAATGCCAAACATTAAAAAACGCAAAACTCCGGTGTTGGTAAAGTTACGCACACAATTCAAGGGATGTCAGGCGTGAAATTCGGAGGGAAGATAGCTCAAACAGACAATAACAGTGAACTCAGAGATATGCCTAATAACGAAATAGACCTATAGTCATCAAGACACTGGATTTTTACTTCCTGATAAATGAATCAATTTTTAATTTTTGAAACTCCCAATTTCAGCATATTAAGATCCATCTAAGATAAGCTCAAACAACTGTTTTTGTGATAACCAAACATCATTTCAATTTTTTTGGATATCTATGATGATAATCCACTTGATTTCTTTAATCTGGGCAATGTGTAAATTTAAAATTTATTTTGAAGATAAAAAAATTATCCACGAACCAGAATAATTTAATTTTCCTCGGTCAGATTTAAGAATAATTTCTGAGGATCATTGCAAACAAAATTTACGATCCGATGAACAACTAGGGTAGGAGATGTGATTTAGCTTTGACGGACTTGAAGGCGCCGCCCGGCCGAACTTGACTTAAAAATAAAAAATATATTTCATTGTCATATTTTTACCGAATTAGTTAGGTCCCAAAATTTGTTAAGAAAATTTCTGAAAACCGAACTGTACCCCCTTAATGCAAAAGCGCCATTTCCTCGAAATTTTGCTTTTGACGCCGAAAAATGAAACAACAATTATTGATTAATTATGATGTAAATTGAAAGTGCGCTAATTTGTTTTCGTTTGACGCTACCAAGTTAAAAATTGCACCAAAATCCTTATAGGTGTTTGAAATTACAAAAAAAAATATTTTGATGCATTTTGTCAAATTTTTTTTTGGTTTTTAAATTTTGTCAAAATAAAAATGAAAAGTTTACATGAACCCCAAGAGACGCCAAATCAAAATTTCAAAAAAAACTCTCTAATGTTTGTCAAACAAAGCCTGTGCTTTTGGATGCAGTATGAGACAAAATTGTATCTCCTAAACTGGTGGAGGAGATAGCTTTTGCCTGAGCCTCCCAAACTGACCAATTCAAAAATTTTACTTTTTGTTTTTTCGGTTTTTTTCCGCCAAAAGCAAAATTCCGAGTAAATGACAATAATGCATCATGTATGAGGCTTTTTTGGAGCCTGACAAAAAAAATAATGAAAAACGGTGAAAATTGACGGAGAAAATGCGTATTTAGCGATTTTTNTTTTGACGCTACCAAGTTAAAAATTGCACCAAAATCCTTAAAGGTGTTTGAAATTACGAAAAAAAAATATTTTGAAGCATTTTGTCAAATTTTTTTTTGGTTTCTTGATTTTGTCAAAATTCAAAATAAAAATGAAAAGTTGACATGGACCCCAAGAGACGCCAAATAAAAATCTAAAAAAAACTATCTAATTTCTTGTCAAACAAGGCCTGTGCTTTCGGATGAAGTATGAGACAAAACTGTATCTTTTAAACTGATGGAGGAGATAGCTTTTGCCTGAGCCTCCCAAACTGACCAATTCAAAAATTTTTGTTTTTGCGTATTTTGAGTAAATGACAATAATTCATCATGTATGAGGGTTTTTTGGAGCCTGACAAAAAAAATAATGAAAAACGGTGAACATTGACGGAGAAAATGCGTATTTAGCGATTTTTTAGGAGGCTTTTTAAAAGCGTAAGTGTCGGCGTAGGTGGGATTGTATCAGATTACTGTTAAATCACAATTCACCGTGAAGAGTTGTTCTTCAAGATGCACAAGTTTTTGGGATATCAGCTCTGCTAGTTTATCCAAAAATAGCTTCGTAAACTGTCAAAATCAGCGACACCCACACCCTTATGGGGGTGGTCATGTCTGATTTGCAATTTTGCAGAGCTATTTCAGGAAAATCTGAATCTTGAGCAATAATTCAAAAATGCCAATTTGTAGATCTATCCTTAATCTTGCGAAAAAATACATCACAAATTATTTTTGACCATTACACCAATAGGTACAGTATCGTAACAAGGTGACACTTTCCAAACTGCAAAAACTATCT
>SCLH01000503.1:202064-218269 GCA_004367855.1 Oikopleura vanhoeffeni
ATAAAAAGACTTTTTCAAAAAAATATTACTTAATTTGCAATACTTAATTTTGCAAGTTATTTCTTTATTAAAGTTATTTAAAAGCTTCAATTGAAAAAGGAATTTGTTATATTTTCTGTTTTAAATGATTTTGGACAATTCTTTTTTTACATTCGATAGAGCTAAAAATTCTATTTTGATTATTTATATTATTTGTATGTGAAGTCCAAAAAAGGCCAAAATTTCAGCGCTAAAATGACGCTCAAAACTGAAATTTATATTTACAGAAATATCAGCATCACTCAGCAAATTCAGTCCAGCTTTTAAATTTTGATATCTATCTTAATTTTCGAAGTTTCTGCACTTTTGAGTTATGTCATATAATTTTATTCAATAAGTGAGTCCCCTAATTAGTTGATTTTTGTCTATGATCAGTATTCTTTTTAAACTTAAAACTCCGCTGTTTCGAAGCAATAAAGTTTAAATGGATTTTATACCTTAAACTTATTTGCTAAAGTTTGGATTAGGAATTTTCGAGTTGTTATTACTAGACCTAGTTGACTTCCCTTACTAGACCTCCTTACTAGACCTAGTTAGACTTGGCAAAATGCTTCCTTTTTCACAAAACTCTTCAACTTAATCTTCAACTTAATTCCCTTCGCGTCTTCAATGCCCGCGGCGTCCCTGTGTTCTATTATAGTCTCTTCTTCCGGAATTTAGATATGATATACGGTATATGTTTTCAGGCAAACACTATGAATCCTAAAGATACCGAGGATATAAATCACAGTATTATGATACAAATAAACGTGCTAAGATATATTTGAGAGTGTTTCGGAAACACTTGTTTCCATGATATCTAACCATCGATTTTGTTAAGGTCGACTTTTTACTGAGTATATTTCCCCCTTAACTCCCGTAGTGGCCGACAATCTCTGGACCCGTAGTGTCTTTGCGCCATCCGTGGCGTTGCGTTTGATTTAAGCATTAAACCGAAGATTCATTATCAACACATATTTTTTCAATGATAATCATATTTTTCAAAAAATTCTCTACAGTCCTATAAAAACAATTTGTTTAAAAAAGTAATAAAAAGTATCAAATGTGAAGAAGAAATTATCTCATTTTCGCCGATTCTCACAAACAAGTGCATAAATAACACGAATTTAGGGTTAATTTGACATTTTAAAATTTAATTATTAAACCGTCGCCAATTTGGGTATGCATCTGCAAAAAAATTCAATGTTTTTATCATCATTCTCATGTAAAATGAGTCTTAATTTTATTGGAATAATTATTTCTCGTGATTCCTTCTCTCTTTTCTTTTGCCTACGAATTCTTCTGTAATCATTATTTCGGAAGTTATGACTCTAGAAATGCTCTATTTAAACCGAATGCCATATTGTAATGCAATAAAAGTCTAGAAATTCGTTACGGATTTTTAAGGGGTCTTCCACGTGATTTGAGTACTTTTGAAAAAAAACATAGTACAGTAATTTGAAAAAGTACTCAATTACGTCAAAAAAATTCCAGGGTCAACTTCAAACGTTTTTAGACTTTTTCACATTACACCAAAGTCCGAATAAAATCACGTGACGAAATAATCCAAAATTAGGTTTGGAATATGTCATAAATTAATCCTTATTTCCGAAAAACAAGATCACGTGACGTTTTTGGATAATATTATTATGTTCAAAACTCTTGAATTAGGTGTTAATTGGCCCAAAATTTTTTTCGGCGTAATTTGATCACTATTGTTTACTTGAACCAAAACCTTATTTCTTAATTTGAAGGTCACGTGATCGTTTATGGACTTTGGGTAATGGAAAAAAAGTCTTTCAAAACTTCTAAGGAACCACTTCACTATTTGCAAAAATTGATTTAAGCAATTTTTGAAAAAAACAGTACTACTTTTACAACCTTATTCCTCAAATATACGGTCACGTGATCATTTTGGGGCTATCGGTGTAATGAGAAAAAAGTCTTAGAATTTTTGTTTGATCCCGCTCAAAGTCTTTTTTTAATGATTTAAATTGTTTTGCAAAAAATAAGTACTGTAATACAGTTAAATTTTCGAAAAAAAAACGCACAAACGTCAATTATCCAAATTGTCGATCACTTTGTAAATTTTCATTCATACACGATTAACCATTACACACCAATAATTTTCTATCCCATTACACACTTATTGTACTAAATGTACAAGCCCTTTTCAAAAAATCACTATCACCACATCCGATATCAAAGTACGACTTATTAAGAAAGTTCAAACAAATATCTTCAAACTTGTCTTTAAAATATAATATTTTTAATTCAAAGAGCTCAAAAGCGACACTCCTTCAGCGATAAAAGTCACATTTTCGATATTTCTGTCTATATATCAAAACTCAGACATTTTCAAATTATGTTTTAATTACATATGAAAGATTAAATAATTACCTTACTAAAGCATTTTTCAAAATTATTTTCTGATTAGTATTATTGGAGTAACGAGGTTTTTGTTAACTATGATTTTTTCAAAAAATTTCTCGTTTTTTCTCTAAGTATTGTTTCGCTCAAAACATGAGCCTCAAATAGATAAAATAAATTGTTTAGATTAAATCTATGAAATGACATTTTTGACTATGTATATTTTAAAAACTACAAATGTATATGAGGCGCTTAAGAGCACAAAAAGACGCAAAAAGTTTGGTTCGATCGTTTTATTTACATCATAATTATCAAAAAATAAGATTATATATGGATGATTTGACAGGTGATAGAGCATTCGGAAGAGACGATTTGTCAGCTGGGTAAATCTCGCGTTAAGGGGGTGGTCGTCGCAAAATGAGGCTCTAGAAACAAATTTTCCCAATTTTTTTTTATGCTTTTTTAATGAATATATGGAAAATTACAAGCATTTTGGTACTCGTTTTATTTTGATACATGGCTAGGAAAGCACTTTTTGATGAGTTCAAAAATATTTCGTATGAAAAAAATTGAAATTTCTTGATTTTTGGAAATTTAAACACGATTTACAGAAAAACGAGTCAGAAATTTAGACAAAACTCAACTCGGTATTTTGCACGGACTCTTCAGCTGCACATTTATCAAGGTTTCGAATGTGTGACTTTTAAATCCAGGAGTAGATACATTTTGATTGAGACCCCTAAACAAGGGTCAAAATACAGTTTTTTCGTGATTACTGAGAGCAAATTCAAGAATTTTCAAAAAAACTCAACTTGGTGTTTTGCTCACGTTCTGTCCGTTAATTTGAGTCATAAATCATTGTTGTACCCTAAAAACTCAGGGAGGAGATTCATTTTGAAAAAATAATTCGTTATTTTTGTAAGCACGTTCTGATTGACGAGCCATCCGACACTTTGATTTATTTTTAAGATGCAAGATTGTTGTTCAAATATATCAGAGAGAGGTAATGTTTGGTCCGACGATTTGTACTTTTGCTACAATTGGTCATGAAAACCCCATTTTTTTCCTTAAAATGCGACGACCACCCCTTAAGCGTCTGTGTCACGCAGAGACTGAATATCAGGACCGAGCCGATGTGTGTTCATTTCAAAAACAGATTGAAATGAAAAATATCAAAAAATACTAAATCAGAGGTAAAGCTGCGATTGATTAACTTCAAGAAAGATAAATTATATAATAGAGAAATATTTATCGGTAAGTTAGGTTAATTTATTGTTATATCCGAGTTTTACCAATCATACAGTATAATCATAATTTATTTCTGTTTGTATTTCAAGTTGTTTTTTTGTGATTTTTTAATTTCGGCATACACAACTTAAAATGTGACAGAAATTATACCATGACATTTTAATTAACATAATCTTAATTCTCGTACAATTTTATATCGTCTCTGATGTTTCGATCGAAAATATTTTTCATACTAGACTTCCACAGCTATTTGTATGAAGCGGAGCTCAACTTTAAGAGGAGAGCTCAAATTATATTTTGTTTTGTCTTTCGTCGCGCTCAGTCGAAACGAGCGAGATGCAATCTAATTTTAAAGTCGATATTTGAAAATGTCAGACAATTTTGTGTAATCATAGTGAATCTCATAAAAAAATATTAAGCGGTTAAATTCTACATCGAATTCTTGGGTTTAAAAATGCACTTTTGTACAATATTGTATGATTCGTGTGTAATGGTTAAGGGTCCGAAATTGCGATTAAAGGCCATTGCGCCACGGATGGCCAAAAGACACTACAGGAGTTAATATACACCGTCAAAGTAATGATTCATCATTGAAGTCAGCTTTGTAACCTTTTGAATTTTCGTAACATTACTTTTTTAATAAATTTTGGGTTCGAATTTAACTTTTTGAATTCGTTTAATTTTGAGAAATTTTTGAAACAAAGTTCTAAAAATTATCTTATACGGGTGGAGTGCCAGTGAATCATGAAATTTGTCGGGCTTTGTATAGCAACACTGATTAAGAAAAAATAATTCTGAAAAATACATTTGGAAGTTTTAATTTAGTACTCAAGATTGGTATAACTAATATGGTGACACTTCCTTTAACTTAATCAGTAGTACCGACTGATTAATCGTTAAACAACCTGATTCTCAGCAAGTTTAGCTTAACTTGCGTTTAGTTAAGGAGGTTCTGGTCGCTGGAATTGGATTTTCTTGATAAAAATGAACCATACAGGGCGTGTAGAATACTAGTCAGATTAGCCATTTTGTAGAACTATCCTTCAGATTGTGGAATAAAAATCTTAAAGCCAAAATGGTAAATTTATCTCTTCCCAGGTTTGATGTTGAAATTAGCTTAAATTTTAACATAACTTGCAAAAGTGGTAGGCCATAATTTATGTTCAGCAGTTGTTCAAGTGTCGCGATATTTTATCTAAAATATGAAAAACACCGTTTTTTGGCAATTTTCGTCGGAAAAACTTTCCCCTCTTAGGAAAAATTATAAAATTAATTCAAATTGTTTTCGAAGCTAGCTCAGACAAAAAAAAATTTAACCTCGCGCGCTTATTGAAATTTCGACCTAAAACTCGAAAAATGATTATTTAAAGGACCTATGAGAAAAATTTCCAAAAAAACTGCTTCGATTTTTTCGAAAGTTGGTATTTTGAAGTTTTAGTGGCAAACGTAATTTTTGACCCTTTTTTTATAATTTGGTCGCTGGTACACTTTGTTATCACCCCAAATCAGTTTGGATCATTTTCAATGTCCCAAAAGCCTCATAAAACCAGCGACCAGTACCCCCCTAAACCATGAGTTTATATTTCTTTTCTAAATTTATTATATAAATAATTTGATTGTGGTTTTTCCTATCAATGTTAAATTTTTAATTAATATTCAAAAATAATGTAAGATTAACGTTTATTACACGTAAACATTTTAATTTTAAATTATTATGAATTTCATTTTCATTCTTAACTCGTAGACAGGAAGTCAGTGCTTACTACTAGTACGTAGTAAATTTGACCACGCCCTTTTTCAATAATTTGATCAAACATAATTTTAGTAACGTCTAACTAATCCCCCTGATAAGTATTGTACTTTGTTTTTCTCAAATCGACCAAAAAAATGTGAAAGTACAGTAGTAAAAAACTATGGAAAACAATAACCATTTGTAATAAGATATGTTAAATCTTTTATAAGAAGCAATAGTAAGACGATCTGAAATAAGGAATTTCAAAAGTGAAAAATGGGTATCGTCGATACCGTGTCGATGTTTTTAAGCTTTCTTGTAGAGAATTTTTTTCTGGTCACTCTAAGACGTAGGATTTTTTTGTTTATGAAAATTTGCAAAAACACTCAAGGTCAATCTTAAGCCCAGTTTTGGCTCTCTAACGACCCTGAGGTATATAATTGACCCATAGTTTTTAATACGCTCATCAAAAAGTCGACCCTTCCGATTCTTTTGAGGGTACTTTCAACTCCCCGATGAACTTGAAATTGACCTTGAACTTTGACCGGTCATTTGAGGTCTACCACGTGGTCGCTAGCCCTAGCCAAACAAAAAGGTTTCCTAAAAAACGCTTAATTTTCACCTTCCAAAAAATTAGCGGTTTAGCTCTTCATACGGAGTCGATAGAACTGGCTTCATGACACCCTGTAAAATCTCGAAAATTTGACCGAAGAATCGTTTTTTTTTTGAAAATTTTTTATTAACCCTCCGAGGCATATAGCCTTTTAAAAAGCTAAAACCACTTTAAATCAGCCAAAAATGATAGAAAAAATGATCGCAGAAACTTCTTTTTATATTACATTTTAATATTCAACAATGTGAATTTAAAAATATTTTCTAAAAATTTTTCGGATACTAGGTTCAAATTTTATGACAAATTGATTGAAAGGCGATTTTTCGCTTAAGTTTTACTTCCGAAGAAATACTTTTTGATCCAAATTTAGAATTAAAATTTCAAATAAGCCATTTTTTAGGAAAGTGTTTTGAGTACAATTTGCTAGAACAATTAGCCTTCTGGACATATCTGGAGCAAAAATATTTNTCCGAAATTATTCTGACCAATGACCGATTAGTCTCGCTTTGTGTTACAATAACAATAATATCTTAACTCGTTTAATTTAAATTATACGCTAGTGAACCCGTCTCGAATCATTTGAAAACTTTTATTGGCCAGCCATTCAGAGCGTCGCATATAAATTACAGAGAAGGGCCAGATAACGTCACTACCCTTCTACCCTTCTTCACACACTATGACGATCAACATAAAAATTACACTAGGCAGGTTCTTCGATATAAAATATAAACCTGAAAAATATAAGTCACCCTTTCTTGATTTATTGTCGTCCTCTCTTTACGTTTCATTTCGAAACGTGTAAATGAAATTTAAAAAAAATAGAAATATTTATAGAAATGTAAATCTAGATTTTTGAAAAAATAAATAAAAACGGAACGCTGGATTCCGCAGGAACGGGGGTCGCGTTCCGTTCCATTTTGCTAAAACCCGTTCCGCGTGGAACGCGTTCCGTTCCATTTGATACTCTGCTCAGTACTCTTTAATTATATTCTAGACTCTAGAATCTAGAATGTGAGATTTCTTAATATTAAGTGATAAATCAGGCTAGGAAAACGGAGCGATTATGAGTAATAATTTATGACTCAATTAATAAATCATCATCCCCTTTTTATCCTATCTTTTGCTCAAACCTACGCATGAAAAAGGAAAGAAAATCATTCTTTTTTCTGAGCCTGGTAGATTGTTAACTCCCGTAGTGTCTTTTGCACCATCCGTGGTGCAATGGCCTTTAATCGCAATTTGAGACCCTTAATCATGTAAAAATAAAAATTTCCAAAGTGATAGATCGACTATTTGGATAATTGACGTTTGTGCGTTTTTTCGAAAATTTTTACTGTATTACAGTACTTTTTTTTAGCAAAAAAAATTTAAATCATCAAAAAAAGCCTTTGAGCGGGATCAGAATAAAATTCTAAGACTTTTTTCCCATTACACCATAGTCCCAAAATGATCACGTGACCGTATATTTAAGGAATAAAACGGTTGGATAAAAATAGTACTGTTTTTTTTTCAAAAATTGCTTAAATCAATTTCAAAAAAAAGAGAATGGTTCCTTAGAAGTTTTTTAAGACTTTTTTCCCGTTACACCAAAGTTTAAAACGATCACGTGAACCTTCAAATTAGGAAATAGGTTTTGTTCAAGTAAACAAATAGTGATCAAATTACGCCGAAAAATTTTGTGTGCCAATTAACACCTAATTCAGAGTTTTAAACATAATATATTATCCACAAAACGTCACGTGATCTTATTTTTCGAAAATAAGGATTAATTTATGACATATCCAAACCTTATTTTTGGTTATTTCATCACGTGATTTTATTCGGACTTTTGGGTAATTGTAAAAAAAAGTCTTAAAACGTTTAAAGTTGACCCAGGAATTTTTTTTGACGTAATTTGAGTACTTTTTTAAATTACTGTACTATGTTTTTTTTAAAAAAGTACTCAATCACATGAAAGACCCCTTAAAAGAATCGTCACTGAATTTCTAAGACTTTTAATTCATTTTAAATTGGCCTCCGGTTTAAAAGAGCAGTTCTAGAAGTCCAAACTTCCGAAATGAAGGATAACATAAGAATGCGTAGGCGACAGAAAGAAGGAGAAATAAATCGTCTTCAAAATTTAAGAAATTAAAATCACAAATAATTTGTAATTTATTTAAAAATCGATATTTCGCCATTTTCTGGCATCATCAGGAGTACAGTACCAAAGTTTAAACAGAAGTATAAAATATTTAAAATAATCCTACCTGAATAATTCAAGAGATATAATGATGTTTTTGCATTAAAAATAAAAAACCTTATATCTATCTAGAAAGTTTGAATAATTGTAAAAATAAGGCACCAAAAAACTCAAACATAAATGCCTTATTCTAGATGAAGCGACAGCTTTATGGGAAACTTTGTCATTTAAAGGTGGCTTAAAAAAAGTTGTATAGTCAACAGCTTCAATAAGCGTTCTATCATAATAATTGGACAGTTATTTTGTCAATAATACTGAAACATCCAGCTAAAAAATATTTGTTATCACGAGTTGGTATCTCGCCAAATTTGTTCTCTTCAGGGCATCAAGATACGCTGGACAAGAATAAATGTTGTTTGGTTATTGCAGATTTGAAGAACGTTGAGAATGTTCCAGCAATACGTTTAATTAATGGTCGTTGACTTCTCCCATATAACAAATTTTGCCAAAAACATTTAAATTTATAAACGGTTCCTGCACATTCTAGCTTTGGAGTTGCAGGTTTAGTTTTTGGAGTTATAGTTTGACTGAGTTTTATATTCGCCAACAGAAATTAATATTAAAATTCGGATGTATAGACTTTATTATTTTCTCTTTTTTTCTAGTTTTTGACATCTGTTTGATGTGAAAGGTATTGAAATTGAAAAAATTTCTGTTTGGGTTATCTTTTATTTCTGCATTCCAATCTATAACGTTTTTGGAACAATTATTTTTTGATCAATTCATTTTTTCGGATATCATTCCTGTAGATAACCATTACTTACAAATCTTTTTTCTAAATTTTTAAGGTTAATTGAGGTCTTCCGGATTTGAACATGTATCGTTGGCCTATAAATCGAGCCAACTAGGGTTGAAATTTTATATTTGATTGGGGTTAATTCCAAGTTGGAAAAATTGGGTATTCAATTGAAATATTTAATATTTGATTGGGGTTTCAACTTTTCGAAAATTAGTTACTACATTTGAAGCTGTAGGTTTTCGGTAATTTGATTTCATACTGATTGTTTTTTCAAACATTATACATGTACTAAAACACATAGATTTTCGTTTATGGGTTCATTGATGTGAATTTTAAACCCTTGTGGTAAATTATTAATTTTTCTAAAAAAATTATTTTTTTCCGTATTTTTTATTACTTTAGTTTATTACTTCTTAAGTTTCTTAAGTTCCTTCTAGTTTATTACTTCTTAAGAAAATATCATAACAAAATCTTTTATAGGCTAAAATAATTCCGATTGTCAATGTTTCATCAATAAATTTGTCTTTTAAAATTGACAAATATATATTGGTAAAATTGGTGATTATTTTTGAACCCATATTACAACCCATAAGTTTGCTTATAGTACCTGAATAAGCATTCTAAAGAAGTAAATTTTGTTAAAACTTCAGTATGAAATTTTTGAATTTTCTTCTTTATCAGCGAAAATAAAATTTTCATTTTCATCAAAAGTTCTTCGAAAAAAAATTCTGGATTTTCATAAATTTTTTTATGTATGTGTTTAAGAGTAAATTCAATGTGGGTATAACATGAGGGGTATAAAAGATTTTTACGACACTAGTGTAACATCTGATGTCAGATTTTTTCAAATTTTTTCCGTTCTTGCATAAACCAAGTTTTAAATTTTTTTGTCGATTTCTACTGAATATTTGCATTCTGGTAAAAATTTTGCAAAATATTTTTCAAATAATTTTCAGCTCCACTACATATTGAATTTAAACTGCTAACAATTATCTGAGTGGTTTCCATCTTATGCATTTTAACTACCAGCATATGCTTTTTTAAGATTTTGTGTTGGTTTTAGCCTATAAAATGTTTTTTTTTAAAAAGAAAGGTTCTTTTCCTAATGAGCTTACGAAATAATTTTAAATCTTCTTGTAGTGGACTTAACAATTTAATATAACTTATATTGTTGAATTCAAATCCATTTTTTGATATAATCTGTTTTTTCAAATAAAGCAATATTTTTTTAGATTTATCAATTTTACTAATTAAAAGATCTTGATCATGTAAGACATGTTTATATTCTTTTTGTTCATCCAGAACTGCAAACATTTCGTCAAATCAGTAAAACATTGAATCAGTTTCTTTAACACCAAAAATTTCAAACGGGCCTATTCTCTCACTTTAAGCGTATGCACTCCATTTTTTAGAAGATTTCAAATTCACACAGAATTTTAAATTTGTTAGGTTGACACACCTAATGGTCTATCTATTTCCGAATCTTAATATTTTTTAAATGTTGCTTGGAATTTCACATTTAAGAAAAATTGAAAAATTGAATTTCGGAAAATTTTGGATTTATTGTTTTTTTTATTCTGTAAGTTTCTAGAACGTTTCTGTCGCCATTTTCGCGCATTTCGGCATCATCAGGAGTTACAGTACAAAGTTTAAACATAATATAAAATATTTAAAATTATCTACCTGAATATATTCAAAGATATCATCTGATGTTTTTCATTTAAAAAATAAAAACATCCTTATATCTATTCTGAGAAAGTTAATAATGTAATTATCAATGTTTGAGTTTTTTTTGTGCCTTATTTTTCAAATATTAAACTTTCTAGAATAGAGATAAAGGATGTTTTTTTTAAATGAAAAACATCAGTAAATATCTTGAATATATTCAGGTAGGATATTTTAAATATTTATATTCTGTTAAATCTTGTTACTGTACGTCCTGATGATGCCGAAAATGGCGAAATATCGACTTTAAATAAATTACAATTTATTTGTGATTTTAATTATTTGACATTCTAAAAAAAACGAATTATCTGAAAAATTAAGAGTCATTTACTAGAGAATTTTGTTAAAACATTCAATTTTTTTGCAGATTACATACCCAAATCGTGTACGTTTAATATTTATCAATTTTAAAATGTCAAATTAACTAAATTCGTGTTATTTATGCACTTGTTTGTCAGAATCGGCGAAAAATGAGAGAGTTTTTAATTTTCTTATTCACATTTGATGACTTTTTATAAACTTTTTTACAAAAATTGTTTTATAGGACAGTAAGAAAATTCTTTGTATAATATTATTATCATGAAAAAATATATGTTGATAATGAATCGTCGTTATATGCTTGATTCAAATGCAACACCACGGATGGTGGCAGAAACAGCGACGGGTCCAGAGATTGTCGGCCACTACGGGAGTTAAAGATTGAATTTGCTTGTTTGGTCTATAAAGTGTGATATTTGTAATAAGAGAGTTCTGGGATTTACTTTAGAATTATCAAAAACCGTATTTTGACTCTATTTTAGGAGTCTTAGTCAAAATGTAAGTTTTTTACAAATTTGTTTCTTGTTTTTTCATAAACGGTTTTTAGATTTTCCAGAAATCAAGGAATTTTTAATTTTAAATTAAACTCTTTTACGAAATATTTTTAAAAAGGACTTTTCTGACCATGTTTCAAAATAAAACGAGTACCAAAATGCTTGTAATTGTCCACATTTTCATTAAATGGCCTTCAAATAAAATTTGGGAAATTTCTTTCTTGAGCCTCATTTAGCGACAAGGGGGTTTAAACCAGGCTTGTAAAGGGATGCATCCCTAGCCGATTTGTCCATCCCTATCCCCATCCCCATTGTATCCCCAATTTGGGGATGGGATGCATCCTTAGGGATGTATCCCCAGGGATGTATCCCCAGGGATGTATCCCTAGGGATGTATTCCAATATTATATGTTTAATGTAATGTATGTTATATAATAAGTTTCATAAGCGTAAGTTATATAGGTAGGGTTTCCACCAATCGATTTTCGGCAAAAATCTACCACTTAGGGTTGATTTTCCACATATACTGGTTTGTGTGAAATTTTACTGCGCGTCTTTTGGTATAAATATTTTAATGATAATTAGTTGGCTGATAATGTATTTTGGCAAAATAGGGGTTGTTATGGCTCCCAAACTCGCGCCTTAACAAGTGAGATTTTTTTTGAATGAAAGATACATCAATTCCAGTGATGATGAATGTAATGACTGAGGTTGTTTTACGTTGTTTTTATGAAAAAATGTTTTTTGTAAGTTGGGTTTATAAACTTTTTCTAAGTATTTCGAAAAATTTCCTCGATAAAAATTCGAAACAAAAATTTTTTGCGAGCGTTTCAGCCAATTTCAAAAAAAATTTCAAAAATTTTTTCGGAAAAATTTTCGAATTTTTTTTCATTTTTGTAAATTATCAGCACCGCTCGCAAAAAAAAATTTTTGCTACTAAATTTTCAAAATACTTAGAAAAAATTTGAGAATCTGAAACGAATAAAATTTTACAAAAATACCCCTGTCATTATGAAGAAGATCAATTAAAATTTAAAAAAATTACGAAATACATTTTGAAAAATTAATAGTATCTGCTTTATATTCATGCAGAAAATGCTATGAATTTGAAAACTTTTGATCTAGAGTAGTTTTTGACGCTTTAAATTTGTTAAAAAATGAACCTTAAATCGGCCGTAAGCCGATAAAGGATTTTGTGTTTTTTTAAAATTTGTAAAAAATCCCCCTTTATCGGCCTTCGGCCGATTTGAGGCTCATTTTTCAATAAAATTTAATTCAAAATATAATTTCGTCCTTTATAAGCTTTATTTGATAATATAGGATTATTATCAAGCTTTATTTCTTCCGGTTTTGAAAATATCAAAGGCGCTAAAAAATTATGAATTTTGAAAGTTGGAAAATTTCAGATTCATTTTCTAACATGAAATTGTACGCTGTTGCCGACACAAAACTTTATTTTTGAAAACCAACTAATGAAAGCTTAATTATGATTTGTTGAAAGTTAAATAAATCAAAATACGAAAAATTTGTGGTAAATAATATAATATTATATGCAATATGTGAGGTATGGGCCATGCCGTACTTTTTGCAGCTTTTCTTTTTCTGATACTTTAATTGAAAATAGGGCATCTCGGAACCGATTCGATGCGTGATTTTTCGCGTCCTGGTATTTTTTATAGAAACTCGCGTCCTACAAAAGCAGTGTGGCCAAAAGTTTGAGCACATTCGCGTCCTGGTAAAAGCTCTCTACTGAAATTCTAAGGGGGAACCGGCTTTGAACATGCTAAAATTAAGGAGGAACCGGCGCTAAGTAAATATTTTTAAAGGGGGGGGGCGGCTCTCGGTTAGAAATATTTAAGGGGGGAACCGGCCCTAAGTGAATATTATTAAAGGGGTATCGGCTCTGGTTTAGCAATATTTAAGGGGGAACGGCCCAGTGACAATTGAACGTGGCTGATCGGCTCTAAATTATTTTTGATCTCTAAAATCCTTAATTACTCGTTGCACCAGTCGAATTAAATCTGAATTTGACTTTTTTTCCAAAAAATATTGTGCAATAATAGAGTTTTTTCATTTTTTGAAGGTTTTAGAAATTACTGGCGAAACCAATTATTCTTGTGATAGACAAAAAACTGTCTTATAAAATTTGAAAAGTTTTTATAAACAATCATCAAGTAAAATAATTGATAAGCACAAGACAGTTTATTTCCATCAATTTCCGTTTTTACAAATGACTGTCTGTTATATGCCACATATTATCTAGATTTTGTAATTTTATGTTAAATTGATGCCCATAACCACCTTTAATTAATCGAAAATTTCATTTGAATTAGGGATAAAAAGAGATGGCTTTAGGGATAAGTAGGGATAAATAGGGATGGCCAATCCCTGGAGAATCAATTTCCACCCATCCCTATCCATCCCCAAGGGATGCATCCCCATCCCTATCTATCCCATCCCTTTTAATAGCCTGGTATAAAGGGTCTAGGAATCGATCTGTTCCCGACTGTCCCTTAATCGACCTTTATTGGCTTTATCCAACTTTTTTGCATGTAAAGCAAAATTCAAAACAGAGTCCAGAGTTTTAATTCTCAGCCGCCCGTTCGGCTGTGCAGCGCCAGATCAACTTTAAGGGGTAACCGACGGAGGCTGTATCTCGAGACTCATAATGGATAGGAAGCTAATTGTAGTTGCATTGTCATTTCGTGGCTGGTTGCTTCCAGAAATATAAAAAAAAAATTTCGATGTCAAACATTTCTATATTTTCAAAGTTTTATTTCTTAACCGCACTGTACTTTTGAAGTAATAACATTTTTTTGCTCTAATTTTGTGCATGAAGATCACTGTGAATTAGATCTTGAACATGGCAATAAAAAATTTTAAATTCGAAAACAATTCCAAATATTTTCTTAGATCCAGAAATTGGGGGTAACCGACGGAGGCTGTTTCTCGAGACTCAGAGTGATAGAAAGCTGATTTAGCTGCATTCTTATTTTGTTAACGTTTTCTTATAAAAAACTAAAAAAAGATGAATTTCGATAAAAAATTTCCGATTTTCATATAATGGATTTTTCAAGATTTTCAGTAATCTAACTTTTCTAGTGATCTAGACATTGGATCTGACTATTTTACAACTAATTTTTATGTGCAACTACTGACAAAAAATGTATCAAAATTATGATTTTTTACTCAAAAAAGTTTTGGAATTTTTCTTCAAAATCCCTATTTTGACGATTTGAGGGTAAATAAACTTGAGTGCCTCTAAAAAGCTAATGAGAAAAAAAAAAATAAAAACTCTTTGTACCGCTCGCTTTGCACACTAAGAAGTGCTTCTTTCAAAAAAAATCTGATTTTTTCGACTAATGAAATGGGGTCAGCGAACATGTGCAAAAACCCACCATTTTATTTTGGAAATTCTCTTTAAATAACAAAAAATTTGAAAATCAGGCTTTGTACGGTTGTTAAGCTCACAAATTAAAGTTTATACTGAAAAAAAGAAAATTTTGATATCCAGGAGCTAGATAAAATTACTCCAAAATGAAAAAATCACTTTTTTGGACGTATAGAACCGGCCGGTCCGGTCATACAAAAACTTTTGACACCATTTTTTGAAAATTTCAAACCATAATCTCCTAGAATCACGAAGTTTGAACTCATCGAATGTGCGGTTAGCTTCAGATAACGTTTGAAAATCAGTAAAACCCGTCGGTTACCCCCTTAAACGGGTTTTTCGACCCCATATACATAATGGGATCATCATCGACCAATAAGTGCTGAGGGGTTCAGTTTTGCAGATGAATCTCCCGGTACTGACCCTAGATATGTAGCATAACTATTTTGTATAGTATTAATTAATCTACAAATTATTGGACCGCATTACTTATTTCCGGATATTTATAATATCATCAGGCTATTTCAGGTCACTCGCTTTTTGCTGTTTACCCGAAACTTAAAAAACGAAAAAGTGCATTTTGTCAATTTTGGTCAATTCAAAAAATTGAATTAGCATTATTCAGATTACGAATTCAAGTAGATTTTTTTTGAGATTTTGAGAGAGACATTTCTTGAGAAACATTTTAGTATAAACAACTCGACATGTATTAACGGCTTTATGAATTTCAGAAATAAACATCATGAGAATTCTTACGATCAAATTTATACTAGTAGACGTGATCGAAGGTTACTTACAGTTTTTACTTGTAGTTTTTGATCGTATCATGATTTTTGAACTAGAAAACGACAATTTAAACTTAAGACAAGAGATATACTTCTTCGAAATGAATACCCAGAGTATCTTATTGACCGGAAGTTTTTTGACTTTTTATACGAGCCCGAAAAACCTGAGATCTCATTTACATTATGCCTTAGTTATACCAGCCCTCAAGTCGAAGTTTATGCAAGAGAAATTGTTAATCGGATGAAAAGCTTTATACCTACTTTTCACGTACGCTTTGCCTTTAAAAGCATAAAAATCGGCTCTTTCTACATAAAATATAGCAAACCTGACATCCCCAAGCTGGACAACTGCAACCTCATTTATCACTTCAAGTGCACATGTAATAAATCATACGTTGGGCGGACTAAACGGGTCCTTCACATTCGTGCCGAAGAACACCGTACCTTCTCACGTGCTAAGAAAACTTACTACCACATACATAGGTGCCCAACTTACGTTAAAAAACTAATCGAATATGAAAAAATTCACCTCC